>SEYY01020252.1:147500-152500 GCA_009176605.1 Armadillidium nasatum
TATCATTCATATTATTATTGAAATTATTATTATTATTATTATTATTATTATTATTATTATTATTATCTTTATCATTGTAATAATTTATTTACATACAGTTATTTTAGTTTTATTATTGTTATTACTTTTCCTTCTTATTCTTATCATTATTTTTAAAGAAATAGATTAGGTTAAGATAATGACTATAACGTGCAATGCATTATAATATTTACAGCATCCAATTTTAATTTTATAGTGAAAAATTTTTGTTGGAATAAAAATAGTTTCTTATTTTGTTGAAAATTAATGGACTCAGAGGAAGACTTTCCTTCTCTCAGAAACCTACTTCACTTTTGTATCAATAAAAGTAAAGTATACAATGTTTATTAGTATGAATATAGTTAACTGAAAAATTTAATAAATATTATTATTATTATTATTATTATTATTATTATTATTATTATTATTATTATTATTATTATTATTATTATTATTATTATTATTATTATTATTATTATTATTATTATTATTATTATTATTATTATTATTATTATTATTATTATTATTATTATTATTATTATTATTATTATTATTATTATTATTATTATTATTATTATTATTATTATTATTATTATTATTATTATTATTATTATTATTATTATGTACATTATTATTATTATTATATTATTTTATTATTATTATTATTATTATTATTATTATTATTATTATTATTATATTATTATTATTATTATTATTATTATTATTATTATTATTATTATTATTATTATTATTATTATTATTATTATTATTATGCAAGTATAAAACACGATGTAAGGTAAATATATATTAGTTGCGTGGTCTCGTATACTTCATCTTTCAGGCTTCATGAAACAAATGCAAAAAGATGATATAAAAGGGATGAGGAAAACGAAGAGAGGGAGAGAGAGAGAGAGAGAGAGAGAGAGAGAGAGAGAGAGAGAGAGAGAGAGAGAGAAAATATGAAAAAATAATAAAAGCAAAATTAGAAAATTCATAAACGAATACACACACAACAACACACAAAACATATATATATATATATATATAATATATATATATATATTATTATATTATATATATATATATATATATATATATATATATATATATATATATATATATATATATATATATATATATATATATAGAGGATATATTATATATAGAGAGAGAGAGAGAGAGAGAGAGAGAGAGAGAGAGAGAGAGAGAGAGAGAGAGAGAGAGAGAGAGAGAGAGAGAGAGAGAGAGAGAGAGAGAGAGAGAGAGAGAGAGAGAGAGAGAGAGAGAGAGAGAGAGAGAGGGAGAGAGAGGGAGAGAGATAGAGAGAGAGAGAGGAAGAGAGAGAGAGAGAGAGAAAGAATGCTTAAAATAGATAAATAAATATAATAGATAAAAAATAAACATATACATAAATAGATGTATTATTAAGTAAATACGAAATGATCAATTGCATGAATAAATAAATAAATTGATAAGTATAGGAATAGGTATAATACTGAATATAAATAGAAAGATAAATATTTTTGTAGATAGATAGATAGATAGATATATAGATATATGGATAAATGGATAGATAGATAGATAGATAGATAGATAGATAGATAGATAGATAGATAGATAGATAGATAGATAGATAGATAGATAGATAGATAGATAGATAGATAGATAGATAGATAGATAGATAGATAGATAGATAGAGAGATAGATAGATAGATAGTTAGAGAGATAGATAAATATATAGATAGAAAAATAGATAAAACAAGCTATTACAATACCAACTCAGCCAAAGGGGAAAAAAAGTAAGACAATCAAATATGAAGCATATTTATCATTTTGTTTCACGCTCTTTCTTGTCTCATTTCATGCAAATTTTCCCGGCCGCAATTTCTGCTAAACGCATTTGAGCATCTGGAGGCTTATCTTTCCATTTATCTTGGTTACCAGGATCGCCAGAAGTGTCTGACAACAGCTTTGACAGGAATATAGGCTGCTCAAGGCCATATTAAATGAATGCGTTTGTTAACATAATATATTATATATATATATATATATATATATATATATATATATATATATATATATATATATATATATATATATATATATATATATATATATATATATATATATATATATATATATATATATATATATATATATATATATATATATATATATATATATATATATATATATATATATATATATATATATATATATATATATTATATATATATATATATATATATATATATATATATATATATATATATATATATATATATATATATATATATATATATATATATATATATATATATATATATATATATATATATATATATATATATATATATATATATATATATATATATATATATATATATATATATATATGTAAATAGACATATATAAAATATATATATATATATATAAATATATTTTTGTTTTTATTATATATATATATATATATATATATATATATATATATAATATATATATATATATATATATATATATATATATATATATATATATATATATATATATATATATATATATATATATATATATATATATATATATATATATATATATATATATATATATATATATATATATATATATATATATATATATATATATATATATATATATATATATATATATATATATATATGGGAGTGTGTGCTCTTTTAGTCTAATACGAAGAAGAGGATCCCTCTGAACCCTCCAACTATCTCTTTATCCTATGTTCTTTCAAAAAAAAAATCGAGTTTTTCCTCTAACAGGATGCATAGAAACATTTCAAATGTCCTAATCTAATCTCCGATCGCCAGTATGGTTTCTGTGAAGATTGCTCTCCTGGTGACCTTTCACTTCTCTCAGATTCTTGACCTACTGCTCTTCGGTATTTTGGTTATTCCTTTGCTGATGCTCTAGACATATGAAAAGTCTTCCATAGAGTTTAGTACTTCCCTCTGCTTTGGTTTTTAAACTTCCCTCTTTCGGTATTGCATCCTTCTTTCTGTAACCCTCTCAGTGATCTCTTTTTTGGCTATTTTATGCAGTTGAATAAGGCGTCACAGTTCATACTTTACATTTATCAATAATGGTGTTCCTCAGGGCTCTGTTGTATCGCCAATTCTTTCTCTATTTTTCATTAATGATTTCCTAACTGTCATTTCGTCTTTTATTTACTCACTTGACGACTAAACTCTTATTGCTCTTATCATTTTGATAAAAGGTCCACTCAATAGCAAGTAGATAATGCTAAGAGGGTTGCCTTGAAGCAACTGACCTCTGATCTTTCTCGTATCTCTTGATGGGGCTAAAAAAAAATGCCGTTGACATAAATGCCTCAAATATCTAATTTATTCATCTATCTATTCGACATAAACTTGCACACAGATGCAACACTTTCTTCTAAGACACACGACATGAACATTCTTCTGTCTTTAACATTCTTGGTATATCTTCTTCTTGTAATTTTTATTATGTCTCTAAATAAACAGACTTCAAATAAATATTAGTTGTTCTAAGACGTCTTCAAAACTTCTTTCCACAATAGTTGCTTGCATTTTATAGGGACGCCATTCACCTTTGCATAAAACATGCACCACATATTTGTAGTGGTTCCATTCATTCTACTCTCTATGATAAAATGGAGTTCAAGGATTTTAGTCTTTTCAATTCTCGAGATTTCACTAACCCTCTCAAATCTCTATCTTTTCATCAGACTGTTGTGTCAATCTCTTTACACGATGAACAATGCTCTTCTGAACTCACAAATAGCATACTTCCTCCTTTGAGGTGAAGTAGTGCGGCATGCCTTTCAGCACAGTTTCATCTATTATTTGAATTTCTGTCCAACTCTCTGGTCCCAAACTTAACCTCTATGATCAGTCTTACGTTTACTTCTTTAGTGAAGTCTGGGACACATTTCCATCTTCTGTATTTCCAGACTTCCTTTCACGTGCACACTTTCAAAGTTATGAATAGGGTAACATCGGCCATTAATTTGGTGAATAAATTGGCTTTTCCCTAATTATTGTTGAAATATTATAGGCATTTGGCTTATTACCAATAGAATTATATATATATATATATATATATATATATATATATATATATATATATATATATATATATATATATATATATATATATATATATATATATATATATATATATATACAGTAATTTGTAACTTGGAAAGCTAACGGTCTTTTAAGTAAATTACAACTTTTGTTTTAAAATATTTAAAAAATAACAGTGTCGATTACAAAGTTCGTAAAGAATACCTTTTTAACAATAACTTAAATTACTTTTTCTAAAAAGTTTCGTCAAGTAAGACAAAAGGTTCTATGAAGGGATAAAAATAGAGCCATTTACAACTAACTCAGGGTTTTGGTTGTTGTTTATTAAGATAATAATGAAATATGAGTTTCGTCTCTCTCTCTCTCTCTCTCTCTCTCTCTCTCTCTCTCTCTTTCACACTCACTCACTCACTCACTCGCTCACTCGCTCACTCTCTCTCTCTCTCTCTCTCTCTCTCTCACTCTCTTTCTCTCACTCTTTCTCTCCTGTATTTTAATAGTTGTGGTCTTTCTTAAATTTACTATACTGGTAAGTATTGCTAAGAAACTCCACTTACGAGTACTTTTCTCATTTCCTTTGACTTGATACACTTTCAAATACTGTGTATAGAGAGAGACATGTCGAGATTAGATCATAATCTGTATATTTGAATTGACTATCCTCATCTCTGATGTATTTTATGTTGGTCTCTGACGTTTTCTCAACAGGTGACATATGATGCACACATACACACACACACATACATATATATATATATATATATATATATATATATATATATATATATATATATATATATATATATATATATATATATATATATATATATATATAGTTCCCCTTCTGTTAGCAAAGGCCATGGGGCTATCGAACTTCACAGA
>SEYY01020253.1:0-5000 GCA_009176605.1 Armadillidium nasatum
ATGGAAAAGTGTCATTTTTAGTGTATTTGTTCAGACAACGATAATCCAAACAAACTCGCAAACTACCATCTGGCTTTCGTACTGGAACAACGGGAGCTGAGTACGGAGAATAACTCTTCCTAATAATACCTGCTCCCTCCAGTTCTACGCATTGCTTTTTCAATTTCTTGGGACAGAGGTCCCTGAAACCGGCGTACAGGAACATGGATGGGTTTATCAGTTGTTAATTCGATTTGGTGCTTAACATTATTCGCACAACCAACATCATCGTCTCCCGTACTCAAAACGTCTGCATATTTCTGAAGCAGATCAATTAACAGGGATTTTTGAACTTGATCCAAAGGAACATCTTCAATTTGGAACTCTTGGATAACCCGTTCTCTAGTCCAATACTCAAATGGTACAACTGATGATGATGAACTAGTATTAACATTACCAATTGCAACAGGCTCAACCTCCGAGATATAAGCAAGACTGAACCCAAAGAATAACCTCCAGGAATAAATCTACATGAGTCACTATAATTACATAGGGCCATTACAGGTTCAGTTCCTGATAGAATGCCAGGAAGTACCTCCAGACCATTATCTTCCTTTCCATTGTAAAAGAAAGTATTGAAGGAATATGAAAGGTTACAAAGGTTAATAGGAACAACCTTACATTGATTTGCACCTAGTTCCAGATTACCATCAGTACACACATTCATGGGTTGAACATTCTTGGTTGGATCAGTAGCCACAACATTGAACGCATTACCTTCCCTATGAAGTAACTGATACGAAGACATATCTGGTAAGAGGCTATTATTTTTAAGAAGAGTCACTCCCAGTACTAAGGGATGATCTATTATATCAGAAGGAACTATATAAAATTCATCACTCTTCGTCATGAAACCACTACAAAAACGAAGTTCGAGACTTACGTAATAAGAAATAGGAATTTGAGTATTACCAACACCTGAAATTACTTCGAACCACTGAAGAGTTTTGTAATACCTACTAGATGATCTACTACTGACTCTTTAATTAAATTTATACAAGCTCCATTATCTACTAGACAATTATAAATATTAAATGGAGAATCGACAATAGAAACGTCGACACAGAGGGGTTGACTATCAACTTTGTTATAATTCACAGTGATTATCTGATCAGAAGTCAGGTTTGATTGGGTCAATTCAGGAACCTGATCTTGACAATCCTCCGTGGTGAGACCCATGGCCACGGAGTCCTTTAGTTTAAAGGATTATTATTACCTCCACACGCCCCTTCTGACTCATAGGTAAATGGATTATTATCTCTAGGGCGTGCACCTTGAACTGAATATTCTCTCTGCTGACGTTGAGGTAATGGAGCTGGTTGATTTGTTTTACTAACTGTCTTATGGACCGAATTACCCTTAGATTGGCAATCCTTTCCAAAATGATCGCCCTTACAGAAAGGACACAAAGGCTTATGTGTCTGAGGCGGGTTTCGCTGCTGCTGTCTTTGTTTGAGCTGGGAACATTCAGAACGATGATGTCCTTGTTCCCGACAATATGAACAAATACCTAACAGCTCATAACACGTCGAAACTTCATGACCTAGTTTTGAGCAATTGTCGCATATCGGTCTAGATTGTTGATTAATTCGGGAATCTCTGTTACCGTTGTTATTGGCAGCAGAACGATTACCCGCCCGGTCATCGTTGTTACTACCACTATTTCTTAGCGGAGATCTTTGGGAAGAGTTATTATTACCCTTGGAGTTGTTTTCTACTGGTCTATTTGGTTTTTGAGGACCAACGCTTCATAACCTCACCCCAAGTGGAAGTACGCGACTGGGAAGGGTTATTATCAACAGTTCTCACCTGGGAAATTTCAATTACCTCGGGTTCTATGGGACCAGAGCTCCGCTCAGAAACACATTCACGATGGTGTTGACTAGCGAGTCGTACTATCTGATCAAAGGTCAGTTTTTGGCCTGTAGTACCTTCTACATTAAGGATATAATCGTGCATCCTTTGTTCTATTACTGGTGGTAGACAATGTAAGAAATTACGACGTAACATTTCGTGATTTCTCATTACCAGACCAGGGTATGCTCGATTTGCAAGTTGTTCTAATCGTAAAGCAAACATGTTGATACTTTCCCCAGGTTTCATTCTTGCGAGCATAAAATCCTGGGTGGCTTTTTCTTTTTTCTGCTGGTGTTCATAATCCCACCAATTTAGAAGAGCTGCCTTCACAGACAAATAGTCCTTTTCAGATTCAATATTAATCTGATGATATAATTCAAGATACTGTCCCTCCAAATAACTAGCGAGGACATATACCCAATCCTCACGTTGTTCAGGATAAGTGGTATTACAGTATTTCTCAAATCTATAGAAGAAAGATCTCATGTTTTGATTACCTCCAGAGATGAATTTCGGAGGTGGAATAGCTTTAGGTCGATAGGCCTGTTTCAAAATCTCGGCTATCATACGAACAGAGGTCGCAATCATGTCAACCTGAGCTTCTAAGGCATCGAATCTATCGGCTGAGCTGTTTAGATCACGAGTATTACCAGAGGGTACAGCTGAAGGATTGGTAACTTTGTTCGTGAAGTTTTCAACAGTGGTGTGGACATTATCAATCTGTGAAGTTACAATAGGGGTATTAATTACTGTATTACATGTCTTCGTGGTAGTCATGGTTGACACAGGATAGGAGTACTTATGGTTGAGATTCTCCAAAGATGTAGCAAGAGGTAAATTACCAAGCAGATCCTCGTACTTATGAGCACCTTCGAATGGGAACTGTACTTTAGGGACAAATCCGGACATCGACGCTGAAGAGGCCGCGTTATCCGAACCCAACAATCTAACAGCCGATTGTTCTGCACGTCCTTGAGCAATTTCACCTCGAGTTTTAGCTAACCCTGCTTCCAGCGAATGCAAATGTGAAAGCAATTTTTCCTCCCATGAAGAAGGTTTACTTTCGAGGTCACCCGTGCCTGTATTACCCATCATTTTCCTTTCACCCTCAATTAGCCCTCCGAGAGAAGAATCTTGCCCGTCGCAGGGGGTTTCTATCTGATCGTGAACAGGAATTAAGGGGGGTGAATTAGGATTTGAGTGAGCCATTATTATTATCGGGGAACGTACTTTCTCACACTGAATTATATAATTACTGTCACAAGTATCCTGGCAAGGTCGCCACTTATGTACGGGCGACTCGGCTTGCCTTGTTTATTATATTATAGATAACGATTGAAACCGAGTACGTTTGTAATAAACGAGCCGTACTTTATTTATTATTTATTTTTAATTTAGTAATTAGACTAACGTGTTAATTTACAAAGATTTCAGATTAACGTTCGTATCACAGGATACTTGGACAGCTATCTACAAGAATTTATTCAAACACACACGCCTAATTTTAACTTTACTTACAAACGGGATTACAATCTTTTTACAAAATTTACAAGTAATAAAAACATTTTTCTATAATGAACAAAATTTTAAATTGAAATTTACTATTATTAGAGTTATCTCGGTTTTTATTTTAAATACGGTGGACTATATAAACTTATAAAAAGAATTATAATAATATATATATTATCACTAATAATTATGTGAAATTTTAGTTTAACGTATTACCAATAAAATAATAGATTAACAATATTGGAACTATACTTAAATTTGTTATAGAAGGATAACTTGGCGTCGACCTGAGTGAGATTTACGTTATTCCCCTTTTCACTAGTAAGTTGGATTTATTATTGCCGACTTTAAGAATAATGGTTTTCAATTGAGACTCGTCGATATAAGTGATCGATTTTTTTGACAAATTGACGCTTGGAGGAAAAATTCTGATTTAAGCAACGATGTCGGATTATCAGTTAAGTTATCACGTTACAGTTTGAATTTCAAAATAAGAACTATGAATTCCAAGATAAGATATACGTTCGAAGTATGGAATCCAGTATAGGAACTGCAATAGAAATTACATTAAGAATTTTTCACTGGTGTATTCAAAAGATTACCGACAAAACACCAAAAGTATATTTTTATTTACCCCTTTCAGCTGCAAGGGTCCTAACGTTATGTAATCTGGATGGAACTATGGATTACCAATACGGTCCTAATTTTATGTAATCTTGATGGAATGATGGAAATAGGGATTACCAAGACTTCTATATATCCTCAATATAAATATTATCACTACTTTAGAATACCAATTGTACGCAATGATGTATGAAATGTACAATTATATTTTTGTTTAAGTTTAACCAACAACAAAATTAGGTATGGAAAAATTACGAAAAAGATGCCTGAAAGAAGAAGATAGATATATATATATATATATATATATATATAATATATATATATATATATATATATATATATATATATATATATATATATATATATATATATAATATAGAAAAAATGAGGACATATGACATGAAAGGTCATATGGTCCAAAACTTATCTTAGATAGATACATGAAGGGTAAGATAATGGGATTATCTTAACAAGCAGCCAAGCAAAAGGGACATGCACAAGAAAACACCGGTGCTTTTAGATTATCACAAGACAAACACATGCAATTGGCATCACACAACCTGTGGAAAAGGGATTACATAGGTTAAAAACCTCACAATATATATATATATATATATATATATATATATATATATATATATATATATATATATATATATATATATATATATATATATATAATTATAATAAGGTTAAGAAGTTGTCTGACCTTCAATATATGGAAATGTTAATATACGGAAATATTGATACATAGAAACATTGTTATATTTATGCAAATTATTGAACATTTGTATTATTATTATTTAGCTTTCATTTCATTTATTGCTATTAATAATATTTATTACTATTATTTTTGAAGTCATTATTATTATTTTATTTAGTTTTCTAGCGTACTTAGTTCAACTTATCATAACCTGAATGATCGACATTGCTGTGTGATACAGGCCTAACCGATAGTGAAACATTGCTGT
>SEYY01020253.1:10000-18087 GCA_009176605.1 Armadillidium nasatum
GCCTACCAAATTCCACCGGAGTTGGGAAAGATCTATTATCATGGTCGATGGTGGCCGACGTGTCCAGACACACGGCGTTTGAAAGTATGCAAGTCAAAGGAAGTTGGGAAAACAGATGAAGGGAGTGTGTTCCAGACTTTACCAGTAGAGTATATGTAAGACTGAGCATAGCGGTTAAGTCTGGGGTCGGAGAGTTGGACAGAGAAAGGATGAGAATGTGTAGAAAGGCGTGTCGCACGAGCTCTTCTCAATGGAGGAGGTATGCAACGAGAGAGTTCAGAAGAGCAGTGTCCGTTGTAATAGCGATAGTAAAGAGAGAGTGACGCAACAATTCGACGGGCAGAAAGAGATTGTAGAGAGTTAGTAAGAGCAGGAGAGTTGATGAGACGAAATGCCCTTGACTCCACCTTCTCTAAGAGAGCTGTATGTGTGGAACCACCCCAGATGTGCGAAGCATACTCCATACAGGGACGAACAACACCCCTATACAGAGCAAGCAACTGGGGTGGCGTGAAGAAATTCTGAAGGCGCCTCAGAACACCCAACCTCTTAGAAGCTTGTTTAGAAAGAGAAGTAATGTGATCTTTCCAAGAAAGATCACGAGAAAAAGAAACACCGAGAATATTAAGGACAGATGAAGGCATTTGAGTTGTGTGTTTTCGAAGAAGATATCATAGTTGTGTGGAAGATTGTGTCGATAGTGGAGAGATGGAGGAACTGAGTTTTTGAGGCATTGAAAACAACCATGTTTTCTCTGCCCCAATTTGAAATACGAGAAAGATCAGAGGTTAGTTGTTCCAAGGCTACCCTTCTCGAGTCTATCAACTGCTGTTGGGTGGGACGTTTTTCAAAATGGAAGGAATAATGAAGGGTGGAGTCATCAGCATAGGAGTGGATAGGAGATGAGGTGATAGAGAGAAGGTCATTAATGAAGAGTAGAAAAAGTGTTGGTGATAGTACAGAACCCTGAGGAACACCACTGTTAATAGATTTAAAGGATGAACGGTGGCCGTCTACAACAGCTGCTATAGAACGACCGGAAAGGAAATTAGCGAGAAGATCACAGAGAGAGAAGGATAGATACCGAAAGAGGGAAGTTTAGAAATCAAAGCTTTGTGCCAGACTCTATCGAAGGCTTTCGATATGTCCAGCGCGACAGCAAAAGATTCACCGAAATGCCGAATAGCGGAGGACCAAGATTCAGAGAGAAGGGAAAGAAGATCACCTGTAGAGCGTTTCTTACGAAAGCCATACTGGCGATCAGAGATAAGATTAGAAGAATTGAGATGCTTCCAAATCTTCCTGTTAAGGATAGATTCGAAAACTTTAGAGAGAACGGAGGTCAAAGAAATAGGACGGTAGTTGGAGGGTTGAGAGGGGTCCCCCTTCTTCGGCACAGGTTGAATGAGCGCACGTTTCCAGCAAGAAGGGAAGGTTGAAGTAGAGAGACAAAGACGAAATAGTTTACCGAGGCAGGGTGCAAGCTCGGAAGCACAAGTTTTGAGAACCACAGGAGGAATACCATCGGGACCGTACGCCTTCTTAGTATTAAGCTCAGAGAGAGCAGAAATGACATCTTTAGAAGAAATTCTAATATATATATATATATATATATATATATATATATATATATATATATATTATATATATATATTTTAAATACCCACACACAAAGCTATTTTGAACAAAATATTGCAAAAGATAACTTGGAATTATTTTTCTGCAACGCAATGATATTCTAATATGTAAATAACTTATAATAATATTTTATTCATTGCCCAAAGAGTAAATTATTTCTATTACATTAAATATGGGAAAAAGAAATTATTCCGGTTTTAATTAAACATTTTCTGTGACTGAAAAGCAAATCCATATTCTGTGTTAGAGTAAAACTTTTTTAGAAGTTTTACTTTAAAAACATTTTTGTTTTTTTTGAAAGTTTCAAATAAAAATAAATTTCAAAAACCGGAACAATTTTTTTTAAAGAAATTGGAATAAACATTCATAGAAATTCGAAAAAGGATAATTATAATAAACGTATAGAGAATTTGATTGATTTGTAAGTTAGAGATCAGACTGACTAAAGGCGGCTCCACACATGCGGAGTTCGTCGAATCCTTGGCCCAACACCGCATGTGTGGATGGGGCATCTTTCGCAAATGTTTGCTCATTGACTTAGTTTGCCAAATGCTCAAATCTTTTCCATCGCTTGTCGGTAAATTGACACACATCAAAGAAGCGAATGTTGTAGAATTTGTCCCTGTACACACATTCGTTGATATTTCGTCATTGTAATTCAAGTAAATTCGTACATATGTGTGCCTAACTTTTATTATATATATATATATATATATATATATATATATATATATAATATATATATATATATATATATATATATATATATATATATATATATATATATTAGCTTTTAATAAACTAATACGCTGAAATGTTTTGAATTTTACCTTCCTGTTTTCGGTTCAGTGAAACCATTCACCACCTTCTTTTTCGTTTCTTTTTGTTTTTAGGTGACTGTCCGCACACGAAAAAAAAGCAACAAAAATAAATAAATAAGTAAATAAAATAAAAAAAAACCCAAAAGCAACTGTCCAGGACTCTGCATCCATATTTTATACAAATATTTATAATTCCCGCTTCGAACTTTGCAGTAACCTAATTTCGTCCAATAAACGAAAATGTGTGTGCATATACCTTTGCCATATTCGGGAAAAAATAAATGCAAAACACAAACATTCAACAGTTCGACGAACTCCGCATGTGTGGAGCCGCCTTAAGAGATTACTGATAGTTTGATTGACTTGTAAGTTAGTGATCAGACTAAGAGATTACTTATAGTTTGATTGACTTATAAGTTAGAGATCAGACTGACTAAGAGATTACTGAGAGTTTGATTTATTCGTAAATTAGAGATCCGACTGACTAAGAAGGTATTTTCATATCTGAAACCGAAAATATCACAGGCCTAATTCCATTTTTATCTTGTAAATTGGTGTGTTACCAAGTTTCAAAAAGGGGGAAAAAAAGGTTGATTGTCAAGCTTACGATTTTATAAGCTAATAATTGGGAGTGTTTTAAGATTGAATTTTGAAAAAAAAAAATAAAAAAATAGTTCTTCATCACAAAGTACTACTGATTCCTTGCAACATACCTCTTCGGATGTTTTAATTTTAAGGACACCAGAAATCCTCACTTAAGGAAAACATAAAAACTTGAAGGTTGAAACGGCTCGTCTATAGATTGAAGTTAAATAATCTTGAAATTTGATAAAATTTTATGTGGAACATTGATGACAAAGTTACTTCAAGATAAACAAGATTTGAAAAAGTCTTGTTCATTTTGTCAATGGTATTTGCTTGCTTTTCTTTTTTTTTTTTATTTATTCCAAATGAACTGAATTCAAAAATTAAATTCGTTTCGATTTAGGATATAAATAAAAATTTTGCGTGCAATATCCAAGTTTAATTTTGGACACTGTAAACTAAATAATACTTGCAACTTTGTAGCTTAATATTACTCATAAAGGGAAGGTGTGGAGATGCCGAAAGAATTTGTTGTAACTAGCTTATAAATCCAGCAACACACACACACACACACACACACACACACACACACACACACACATATATATATATATATATATATATATATATATATATATATATATATATATATATATATATATATATATATATATATATATATATATATATATATATATATATATAGACGCTTATTTTGATTTAAAAAATTTGGGTAAGGCTTGTAAGAAACACGAGTCCTCAAAAAATCGCTTGGAATGTACTTTAAAATTGTCTGTTTGGAAAATACAACATAGATCAGGCTTTGAGTCAATCTCATATAATTCACATAAAGAAACATGATGAAGAAGTCTCTGAAAATCGGCAAATAATAAAGAGACTAATTGATTCTGTTATTTTCATCGCTATGCAAGAGCTACCTTTCAGAGGGCATGATGAAAGTTCGTCTTCTTTAAATAAATGGCAACTACATTGAACTACTTTTATTTTTGCAAAAATATGATAGTCGATTTAAAGAATTTGTTCTTCACTCAAAATCTTTTCAAGGAACTTCACCATGCATTCAAAACGATTCATTTCATGCGTGAGTAAAGTTATAGTTGACCTCATTAGAGTAGATATTAATGAAGCCTTATTCATTTCCATTCAAGTGGATGAAACAATGGACATATCAGTAACGGAACACCTTTCTGCTATTATTCGTTATGTAGATCAAAATTGCAATATGCAAGAAAGTTTCATTGTTTTTTACGAAATCAGGAAATAGAGGAGCAGACTGTTTTAAAAGTGCCTCATCAAATTTGGTTGGCCAGACCTACGATGGAGCCTCAGTTATGGTGGGTAATATATCGGGAGTTAAAACCAGAATAAATGCAAAGTATCCATTGGCCTTTTTCACTCATTGTTATGCTCACAGACTACATTTCATTTTATTAAATGGAACAAAACTACCTGAAGTAAAGCGGTTTTTTTTTGCTCATCTAAATTGTTTTCACTTTTTTTTTTTTTTTAGCTAGTATCCCAAACGAATGGCGTTACTTGCTGCAAGAAAATATAAAAAATCAAAATCAAAAGGAAAAGAGAATTTTAAAAAGCCAATTGCACCTTCAGATACTCGTTGGAATTTTAAAGAACGCGCTGTTAGTATTATTAAAGAATCATATGAAATGCTAATTGAAGTTTTCGATACCATACTCGAAGAATGGCATAATGATTATGATGCAATTGTACTGGCAAATGGTTTAAAATATCCTCTTTTAGAATTCTCTTTCATTTTCGTACTCTGCATATATAATCGTGTTTTTGATATATGTGGATTTTTATTTGGTATTATTCAAACAAAATCTGTAAATATATCTACAACCAATAAAAAGGTAAAGGAAGTGACCCTCAAATTATGACACAAAAAATCAGAAGCTTTTGAAAATGTTTACGGAGAAGCCGTTAAAATGTGCGCGCATCCAAAAAAAAAAAAAAGATAGGATCTAACGACAAAAGTGAATGGAAAGCTTTGTTCTATAATATTTTAGATCATGTAATTGTTCTATTAGAAAACAGGTTTTCTGATGTTGCAAAATTAAATTTCTTTGCTCTTTTTGATAGAGAAAAATTTGTCAATTATAGGAATCAATTTCCAACCGAACTTTTCAATACATTACTGGAAAGTTATCCAATATTCGAAAGAGAAAAATTGAGCAATTAATTAAAAGTTTTTTGGAACACTGATGAACTTTAGGTAAACTAGAATATAATACTTAAAAAAAATAAAGGAACTTGATCTATGTAATGCGTTTGATCAATGTTCCGGTTGGGAACCTTGATAGCAACTCCATCCTTAACATCCAGTAGTGCAGAAAGATCGTTCTCATGTTTAAAACGGATCAAATCATACTTGCGAAATAAAATGAGTTGTGAAAGGTTAAATGACAGCCAGTATATCAATTGAAAAAGAACTATTGATTTCTCTTTGCGAAAATGAAGAAATATATGATAAAACTATTAAATATTTTATTCAGAAGGACAATAAATTAAATCTCTCATACAAATAAATAATGTACGTATTACAATTATTAAAGTACGTTTTCGTAATATTTTCATTATATATATAAATTGACTGACTGCTGTCGGAATCGGTCGCATTGGAAACAGCTGGGAAAGAAGAAAAGAGAAGAGCCAGAGAAGGGATTGAGAGTGTTGTAAGATCTCCGAGGAACTATTAGAAGAGGAAAGAAGATGGACCAGAGGAACTAACGCCAGATATTGTTTAGCAGAGGATAACTGAAATTTATGAATATTTTAAATTTTAAGATGTTTAGAGTTTTTTTTATTAAATCAAAATTAGAAATTGAATTTAGATTAAATAATGAAACAAAATTAATTTTAAACTGACTAAAGTGGAGAAGCAACAAAATTTTGAATAGCAGTTCTTTTCGAATAAGTAAAATATTTTAAATAGACAAATTAAAGAGGGTGTGAAAAATTTATATATATATATATATATATATATATATATATATATATATATATATATATATATATATATATATATATATATATATATATATATATATATATATATATATATATATATATATATATACACACAACATCTGGTTGATAAAGGATTGGGATTTCGTCGCAGTCAGGACAATTGGAGAATTATTCTTCGCAGGTTCTAAAGGCTGGGAACCTTTTTTACCAGTATTTTCATCCCATGTACGGTTGCAGGAACATGTAGTTTCTGCAGCCGACGCCACCCTGCACCTTGCGGGATATGGTGTAATGAATATATATATATATATATATATATATATATATATATATATATATATATATATATATATATATATATATATATATATATATATATATATATATATATATATATATATATATATATATATATATATATATATATATATATATATATATATATATATATATATTATATATATATATATATATATATATATATATATATATATATATATATATATATATATATATATATATATATATATATATATATATATATATATATATATATATATATATATATATATATATATATATATATATATATATATATATATATATATATATATATATATATATATATATATATATATATATATATATATATATTACGGTTGTTCATTAGCAGATTATGTTAATCTATTCTTTACTTTCTTAAATAATTTTATATCTTGAAGCAGTTTTTAATTTAAAAAAAAAAAAATTCTCAAAAAAATAATTTGCGGCCTGAAGCAAAATTTCTTTCTGTTTTAACTATTCTTAAGAATTAATTAGAAAGTTTGGTTTCAAACTCAATTTTTTAATTTTCCTTATCGTTAAAAGTTTTTAAAACAATTTTCAAATGTAAAAATTTACTGAAAGTTGAATAATTACAAATTTTTTATAATTTTTTTAATTTTTTTTTTTATGTATAAGAACGTGTCATTTTAACTTTCTTGTAATTAGAATTTGGGTTTGGCATCTCTCTCTCTCTCTCTCTCTCTCTCTCTCTCTCTCTCTCTCTCTCTCTCTCTCTCTCTCTCTCTCTCTCTCTCTCTCTCTCTCTCTCTCTCTCTCTCTCTCTCTCTCTCTCTCTCTCTCTCTCTCTCTCTCTCTCTCTCTCTCTCTCTCTCTCTCTCTCTCTCTCTCTCTCTCTCTCTCTCTCTCTCTCTCTCTCTCTCTCTCTCTCTCCTCTCTCTCTCTCTCTCTCTCTCTCTCTCTCTCTCTCTCTCTCTCTCTCTCTCTCTCTCTCTCTCTCTCTCTCTCTCTCTCTATTAGTGATGGATCGGATGTCATATTTTCCAATTTGCGGATGCGGATGTTGAATTTTGGAAAAAATGCGGATGCGGATTATAATTTGAATTAAAAGTGCGGATGAATACGGATTTTGAATTTCGAAAAGTTCGGATGCGGATGTTAATTTTGAATGAGGAATGCGATGCGGATGTTAATTTTATATATATATATATATATATATATATATATATATATATATATATATATATATATATATATATATATATATATATATATATATATATATATATATATATATATATATATATATATATATATATATATATATATATATATATATATATATATATTCACTATCACCTTTCCCATTTTCGTGAGGTGGTGCCGCCACAATTCCCTTACAAACATAACTATTCTTACCTTTCAACGCGTTCACCACCTCCCTCCATCTCTGTCTCCACAAATCTTCTACCCTCGTCTAAACTCAAATTCCTTCCATCTCACTCTCATCCATCCATCCATCTCCACTTCGGCCTTCCCCTCCCTACCCTTCCCTATCTACATCGGATCTACTTACCTTGCCAACCATCTGTTCTCTTTTATTCTTCACATATGTCCAAACCATTTTAGCACATCCTCCTCCTCCTCTCTATCAAATTACACCTTCTTCCATTTACATCTCCCTTATTCTTTCATTTCTATTCCTATCAATCCTTCTCAATTTATATATCGCTCTCAAATCTTTCATCTCAA
>SEYY01020254.1:0-25000 GCA_009176605.1 Armadillidium nasatum
AACGACACAGATAATATGATGCAGGAATCTGATTCTTCTCCATATTATGATGTTAAATTATATAATAACAAATATCCAACGCCTCACATTATATTTTTCAAACTTATTTTAATGAATTTCAATGGAATTTTACGTTTAAATGATTTTTCCATTTCACTTAATATTTTTGATTGTCAATTACCTAAAATATGGAACGACACAGATAATATGATGCAGGAATCTGATTCTTTTATAAATTATGATGTCAAATTATATAATAACACTATCTCACGCCTCACATTATATTTTTCAAACTTATTTTCATGAATTTCAATGGAATTTTTCGTTTAAATGAGTTTTCCATTTCACTTAACATTTTTGATTCTCAATTACCTAAAATATTGGAACGACACAGATAATATGATGCAGGAATCTGATTCTTTTATATATTATGATGATAAATTATATAATAACAGTATCCCACGCCTCACATTATATTTTTCAAACTTATTTTAATGAATTTCAACGGAATTTTTCGTTTAAATTACTTTTCCATTTCACTTAGCATTTTTGATTGTCAATTACCTAAAATATTGGAACGACACAGATAATATGATGCAGTAATCTGATTTTTTTCCATATTATGATGTTAAATTATATAATAAGAATATCCAACGCCTCACATTATATTTTTCAAATTATTTTCATGAATTTAATGGAATTTTTCGTTTAAATGAGTTTTCCATTTCACTTAACATTTTTGATTGTCAATTACCTAAAACATTGGAACGACACAGATAATATGAATGTAGGAATCTGATTCTTTTCCATGTTAGGATGTTAAATTACATAATAACACTATCCCAACGCCTCACATTTATTTCAAACTTATTTTCATAAATTTCAATGGAATATTTCGTTTAAATGAGTTTTCCAGTTCACTTAACATTTTTGAAAATGAATTACCTAAATTTTAAGCGACATAATATGATGCAGGAATCTGATTTTTTCCATATTATGATGTTAAATTATATAATAAGAATATCCAACGCCTCACATTATATTTTTCAAATTTATTTTCATGAATTTCAATGGAATTTTTCGTTTAAATGAGTTTTCCATTTCACTTAACATTTTTGATTGTCAATTACCTAAAACATTGGAACGACACAGATAATATGATGTAGGAATCTGATTCTTTTCCATGGTAGGATGTTAAATTACATAATAACACTATCCAACGCCTCACATTATATTTTTCAAACTTATTTTAATGAATTTCAATGGAATAATTACGTTTAAATGAGTTTTCCATTCACTTAACATTTTTGATTGTCAGTTACCTAAAATATTAGAGCGACACAGGTAATATGATACAGGAATCAGATTGTTTTCCATATTATGATGTTAAATTATATAATAACACTATCCAACGCCTCACATTATATTTTTCAAATTTATTTTCATGAATTTCAATGGAATTTTTCGTTTAAATGAGTTTGCCATTTCACTTAACATTTTTGATTGTCAATTACCTAAAATATTTTAACGACACAGATAATATGATGCAGGAATCTGATTCTTTTCCATATTATGATGTTAAATTAAATAATAACACTATCCCACGCCTCACATTATATTTTTCAAACTTATTTTAATGAATTTCAATGGAATTTTTCGTTTAAATGAGTTTTAAATTTCACTTAACATCTTTGATTGTCAATTACCTAAAATATTGGAATGACACAAATTAAATGATGCAGGAATCTGATTCTTTTCCATATTATGATGTTAAATTATATAATAACACTATCCCACGCCTCACATTATATTTTTCAAACTTATTTTAATGAATTTTAATGGAATATTACGTCTCAATGAGTTTTCCATTTCACTTAACATTTTTAATTCTCAATTACCTAAAATACTGGAACGACACAGATAATATGATGCAGGAATCTGATTCTTTTCCATATTATGATGTTAAATTATAATAATAACACTATCCCACGCCTCACATTATATTTTTCAAACTTATTTTAACGAATTTCAATGGAATATTACGTTTAAATGAGTTTTCCATTTCACTTAACATTTTTGATTGTCAATTACCTAAAATATTGGAACGACACAGATAATATGATGCAGGAATCTGATTCTTTTCCATATTTTGATGTTAAATTATATAATAACACCATCCAACGCCTCTGATTATATTTTTCAAACTTATTTTAATGAATTTCAATGGAATATTACGTTTAAATGAGTTTTAAATTTCACTTAACATTTTTGATTGTCAATTACCTAAAATATTGGAACGATACAGATAATATGATGCAGGAATCTGATTCTTTTCCATATTATGATGTCAAATTATATAATAACACTATCCCACGCCTCACATTATATTTTTCAAACTTATTTTAATGAATTTCAATGGAATATTACTTTTAAATGAGTTTTAAATTTCACTTAACATTTTTGATTGTCAATTACCTAAAATATTGGAACGACACAGATAATATGATGCAGGAATCTGATTCTTTTCTATATTATGATGTTAAATTATATACTAACACTATCCAACGCCTCACATTATATTTTTCAAATTTATTTTCATGAATTTCAATGGATTTTTTCGTTTAAAGTAAATATCTAAAGCCAGAATTCAAAATAAAACAGTTATAAAAACTTTGGGTTAAGCTTTTATTAAAAGACCTGAAAGAGAAGGGTCGTAATTAGTGTACAATTAAAAATAAGAGGAGACTTACTAATGAACTTTTTCCAAAGATTTTGTTGCTCTTGAAGTTCCTTCTTATACGAATTCCATATAATTAAGAACGTTAAGCAGTTATATATTTTGAGTAGAAGGCAATAGATATGACAGTTAGAAAGAGTTAGAAAAGGAAAATATATAACTCATACCTTATTTCTTCGAATTTTGAGGAACTTGATAATGAACAAGCAAAAACTCTTACATTTTTAATAACGTCTAGACTTGAAGATGATTTGATAAAACGTGATCATGATTCAACCGGGAGTTTAGTTGAAAAATTGTGCCACATCGATACAAAAAATAACCCAACTTTACAAACTCCTATTAAGGAGAACTTAAAATATATATAAAGTATAAACACTAGATAAATTAGTGAAAGCATATAAATTGTTTTTATAAAGTGTTGCAGATTTAAATAATTTAGCAAAACATATTGTTGGACGTTGATTTATTCATTTCTACAGCCCAAAAAAGATGTTTAAATTTATTTTAATTTTAATTTATTTTCTTTTTTAATTTCTCTTATGATATTGTGAACTAAAAAAATATTTTATTTTAAAAATCAAAAAATTCACGTTAAAAAATCAACTGATATACAAAATTTGATTTTTATTTTTCCAACCATGAATTTTCTTTGGACCTACTATTGGACGCTTTCCGTACATTTTTGTGGTTTCTCTTGTCGAAGATTATGGCGAGAATTTTTGCAAGGCTTTAGACTAGCCAGTAGCCATAGGACTAGCTTATGCTGCGTTTAAGAACAGTTATATTGAAAAAAAAAGGAACAAAGTTTGAAGAAAGATAAAATAAAATACAAAAAAGGAAAAAATAAATAAAGAAAATAAGATAGTGATGGTGATGATAAAAGTGATGATAATTTCATAATTAAATGAATCACCAGCAAATGATCTTAGTAATTGTTAAAAAAAGGAACAAAGATATTGTGAATGCAAAGTGAACTTAAAGTAAAGTGAAATAGTGAAGTGCTTCAATTTCTGCTCCAGATTCCAGTGAAAACCAGTAAGTGCCTAAGTGGTTTATCGTTTCAAGAAAAGAGGATCTTGATTGAAAGAAACTATCAAAGTTTTTGCTTTTCTTATGGTGTTTACACAAAAACGATCTGAATTTCACAACTTTCTCCATTCCAACTATCCTGGGTGGTCAGGGCATTCCATCTAAACAATTTCCAAAAATAATATGCTTGAGGAGGAGATACCTATATTCCACTTCCCAAATCAACAGAATATAATTAATGACTTTGAATGACCAAGACTCTTTGGTGAATTTACTGTGGTGTCTCCTTATTTACATATTCAATTTATCAGAGTTCCAGGTTCTCGTAATTGAAAATAAGTGAACTTGTACAACAAGTAATTGGTATTAATTCATTCTGGCACAATACCTCTATTTTTCACTATATTGAAAATATGAAGTTTAAATATGCAGAAATGCATTCTATACATACTTTTCTTTCAAGGAAGAGTAATATAAATACTTAAGAAAAATTTTTTTTTTAAAAAATATTTATGATGCGAAATATGAAATTGACTGTCCTTTTAAACTGCCGAATTCTTTCTTTACAAATACAAATTGGACTGGGACAGTCTCAATAGGCCCTTGTGGCTTCTAACTGTCTCTATTTTCCTATGTTTCCTATGTTCTTAACATTTGGACTTGGATGTCTCCGTTTTCTATATTTAAAAGAAAATGGAATTAAATAGCGAACTAAAGTAAAATTGTGTGTGCTAAATTTTTTTATATATGACTTTAACTGCTCATATAAATACGTTACATTTATGAATTTTGATAAAAAAATTAGATTGTTTATTAGATTTTCTAATGTTCAAATGATATATATATATATATATATATATATATATATATATATATATATATATATATATATATATATATATATATATATATATATATATATATATATATATATATATATATATATATATATATATATATATATATATATATATATATATATATATATATATATGGCTGAGGTTAAGAAGTTGTCTGACTTTGTATATTATTATTTTTTATATTGATATTTTGAAATTTCCATCTATCAATTAGGCCTGTATCACACGGCAACTTCGGTAATTCAGGTTATGATAAGTCGAATTAAGTATACTAGAAAACTAAATTATTATAATAGTATTAATAATATAATAATAGGAATAAATGAAAAGAAAGCTAAATAATAATAATACAAATATCAAAAAAATTGCATTGAAATAAAAAAAATTTCCTTATATATATATATATATATATATATATATAATATATATATATATATATATATATATATATATATATATATATATATATATATATATATATATATATATATATATATAGGTTTAATATAGCAGGAGGCCTGTATCCCATGGCTACAATCCATCTATCGTTTAGGCCTGTATTCTATGGCAATGTTCCATCTATTGGTTAGGTCTGTATCACAAGGCAAATTCAGTCTTCAGGTTATAGATGTTGAAATAAGTATGCTAGAAAACTAAATAATAATAGTGATAATAAAATTATTAATAGGTGTAAATGAAATGAAAGCTAAATAATAATGATACAAATGTAAAAAATTAGTGTATTAACTATTAATATATCTATATTTCCATATATCGAAGGTCAGACAACTTCTTAACCTTTACCCCTTTAATTACTGTACATTGCAGAAAATGAATAGTCAAAGGACAAATATAGCAACCTGGTAATAAATTATTTTTCTTATTTTTATTCACGTGAATGACAGTCAAAGAACAGTTACTTCACCATTCAGAGTGAAAATAAATAGTTTTTCTTTTATTATGTATTTATATTACTTTACCATAGAGTAATAGTATGTGTAGAATATAATTTGCCTTTATAAAATATATTTAAATATATTTTGCCTTTATATTTTCAATATAGTGAAAAATATAGAGGTATCGTGCCAGATCAAACCAAGTAACATATTGATATATGAGTGTAGCCTATTATACTAAGTTTAAAATTATATAACTTAAGCCTCATAAAGTTGGTACAAAAAAAAAATATTATGGTATGAATATTTTTATTACCTCAGTCAACCCAACTCTGGCAGGTGCCTAAGTTAAGTAAAAAAAAGATATTTGATTAAAATTACTTATGAGGAAATTGTCCCCTATATACTAAAAATAAAAGTTAATCAAGAAAACTGGGGTATTGTATAAAAAATATAATTAATAATAATAATTAATTATTAATTTATACCTATTTAAACACAGTGAGCTAAGAATCAAGTTGGGACCTAAGGTCAATAAATGAATAAATTTTCTCACCTTATTTGCTGACAATATTTTCCTGAAGATGATTGAAGCTTCTGGGACTGGTCCCTTTTATTCCCAATAAAACCACTGATTTCAGGCTTGAGTTTAATTAAATAGAGAGAAAAATAATAGAAAATTAAGTTTACATTTATAAACTCAACATCCTCGCCGTCATCTTAATTTCCCTCTAAAAGCCCAAAGCGTTCTTTTAGTTGGTTTGTATTTTTTAATTTCTTCTTCTTTTGTAACCATTAGGTCATAAAACTTAAGTTACCCCACTGTGGCTAATTTATATATATATATATATATATATATATATATATATATATATATATATATATATATA
This sequence comes from Armadillidium nasatum, assembly GCA_009176605.1. Lineage (NCBI taxonomy): Eukaryota > Metazoa > Arthropoda > Malacostraca > Isopoda > Armadillidiidae > Armadillidium > Armadillidium nasatum. The sequence continues at coordinate 6,416 of SEYY01020254.1, forward strand.
TATATATATATATATATATATATATATATATATATATATATATATATATATATATATATATATATATATATATATATATATATATATATATATATATATATATAGTTGGGTTTGTGTTTAAAATAATAATTTCTGCACTAAAAGATCAATTAGCCTAACTAAACTAGTAAACAAAATGTTTCAAAAGTTTCTCAGTCCTATAGCCTTCATTGTTTGGTTTATTAGTTAGGCTAGTTTTTTTTTTTTTTTTTTTTTTTCAAAATTTAGTGCCAAGTTTTCTATGAGATTGTTATTTCCTACAGAACACAAGCAAAGGTAATCCTAATTAATTTTGTAAAAGTAATCAGTAGCATTTTTTTTTTTTTTTTTTAAATATTAAGATAGTAAATTGAAGTGAATTACATAAGGCATGGATGAATACTTTTGCTGGACAAAATGCCAAATGCCTAAAAATATTACTATGTAAAATATACAAATTGTAATATATATACTGAAGATATGTATTTTTAAAAACATTTCAGTATAACAATGGAAAATATATTGATATTAAAATTATTTCTTCAGTTTGTTAGGTATTCAAAATATAATTTGGAAATGGGAAAAATTTAACCCATTACCACATTTATGTATTTCTACTATATTGAAAATAAAAAGATTTAATGCTGAAATGCATTACATATATATCATTTATACTTGGAAAAAAAAAAAAAGTATATTAAAATACAGGGGGGAGCTGTGGAACCAAAAGATTTTGCAGAGCTGTTTCTAGAATTATGAGTGAAGCTGGAGCCCAAAAAGAAAGCAGCTCCAGCTCCGAATGTATTGTTTAAATATTAGTATTCATTATTTTATCTTATTCGCTCTTTTTATTTTTTATAATTCATTACTTTTCACTGAATTTTTTATAATATATATAATATATATATATATATATATATAATATATATATATATATATATATATATATATATATTATATATATATATATATATATTATTTATTTATTTATATTTATTTACTTATTTATTTATGCTAGTATAATAATTAATACAGTAATCAGTAATACTGAAGGCATACAGCAATATAAAATACCTTAAAAGGGGTGATTGAGAACACTTTTGAGGTGAACTGAAATGCTAAGATTTCTGTAGAAAAAATGGCTCATATTACTAATTTCAAGTAATATTAAATTAAAAGTAGGATTGTTAGAGAATATGTACAGTATAAAATAATTAACTTAATTCAACATTAAATTAAGAAAAAAAAGCTATCTTCAATAGTACTTTGAAATTTGCCATTGGGGCTATTGAGAACACCTAACATAATTCAAATTAAACTAGTTATTTATTAAGAAATAAAACTTTAAAAGCTATTAAAGTGAAGGATACTAAAAAAATAAATATTTGTAAGTTTTTATTTACCATCTTTTTTTTTTTTTTTTTAAAGCATTTAAAATTTAGAAAACATTTTTAATGTATATATTTTTTTGAAAAAAATAAAAATAAAAACTGCTCCATATTATTGAAAATATTTATAAAATTATCTTAAATTTATTTTTAAAAAGAAAAACTTTTTGTAAATATTAGCTAATTTTAATTTTTTAATTAATTTTTTGTCCCCTATTTCAATTAACTCAGCATCATGTGTCAGGTAATTTAAAAGCTATATAATCAGAAGCTACTTTACTACATTGTTTTGCTTTTGTAGTGCATCACCATGTTTCTGTAAATAAATGTAAACATTAAAACCAATATAATAGAGATTAATGGTTTACCTGTAAAAATAATGATATTAGTATTCTGCTATAAATATATTTAATACAGTATAATTATATATATACACCATCTTATTAACTTTATTTTTAATGCTATAAGACTTTCTAATTGAAAAAATAAATTATAAGTAGGTGTTCTCAATTGCCCCACAAATTTGATTACATGGATTCTCAATAGCCCCATCCAAACAAATGATTATAATTACTCATAAAATGTATCTACTTTTGAAATTAAGGTGTTAATCTTGTTATTAGGAATTTTTTAGTTCCATACTTAATTATTAGGCTCTTACAATATGCTGTTTTTGAGCTACAAGCCTTAGCATTTACATCATTCAAAGCTTAAAAATATGGTACTCTGAAAATCTAAAAATAAAAAAATATTTTTTGTAAAATTTCAAATGTTTTTTAAAAAAATTAATGCATATGGGATTCTGACACCCATTTAAATAGGTTTCAGATTTGATATCAAGGTAATTTAACCTCTAGTGGGGGATATTCTCAATACCCCCAGCATTCTCAATCAACCCCTTTTTTTCAGTAATTATAATTTTCTTTAAAATTGATTTTTAAGTAACAATTTCACAATGAAAACCAAGCAATAATAATTTCAATAATTTCAAAAAAGTGAAATTGAAGAAAATATTTTGCATTGCCAAGTTGCAAAAGATGAAGTCATCTGTGTATTGAAAATAAGTGTTAACATATCTAATTTCAAAAGCCATTTGCAATCTTTAAAATAGTAGAAGAAAATTAAAGTAAGGTTATACCACTAATCCTTTTAACTTAGTGTATAGAACCTTCTATTTCAAGATTTGTAACAAGTAGGTGATGAAATCAATAACAGCTGAAAAATTAAAATGCATATTATCTAAATGGTTGGAAATGAAAGTGTACCCTTAAAATTTTTTCCACTCCAGCATTTACTGAATTAAATGGAGAATTTGCCAAAAAGTTAGGCATTCCTATGGAAAGGCATATCAAAAAAATGGTGATAAGTGAAGCTGAAAGGCAGAAAAAAGTGCTGAAAAAAATGCTCCATGGGAATTTTTTTTTTCTAAAAATGAATCCCTGTTCTTCAGACAATAAATAATTTTGCAATAAATGTCCAATTAAAGAGTCAGTGGATAAAAGAGAGAAAGTTCCTAATAATGAAGTATTACTTGCTGCAATCTATATTGATCCTATACTGGATTACACTGAATGATGTATAGCTCAGTACAGGAAAGGTAGAATTGATTAATATAGCAATTCTAATACTTCAAAACAATCAGCAACTCAAAAAGAATGAAGTGAAAAATGATAGCTGTTTGAGAAACGCAAGCACAACATACATCAGAATTTATAAGATATCTAGTTGAAGTTTTCAAAGAGTTTGAACTTATTAAAGAGCAAGTTTTATCAGTTGTTATGTATAATGCATCCAACATGATAAGTGCAATAGATAAACTCATGTAGACCCCTCTGAAATGGATAATACAAATTTAGATTGTGAATCCAAAATTTGTATCATTGACCCAAAAAATTGAGGGTGGTGGTTTAGAAATGGAATTAAATAAAGATGTGAAATCTGCTTTCACTTCTGTAAAAATAGAACATATGCGATGTGCTGTATATATGTTACAGCTCACTATCAGAAATGGTTTTAAAGGACATGTTCATACTCTTATAGCTAATGTGTATCAAATTGGTGTGACCATGCAAACACCAAAAGTGAAGCTATATTAAAATGTAAAGGAGGAAAAGTTGCTATCTTAGACCAAGAAACTATGTGGGGCAGTACTTACCTAATGATTGAGCACCTTTAAGAACTAAAGAATACATTAATTGGCATGGCTCATCCAGACATAACAATGACTGATTTTCAGTGGTGTGAAGTAGAAAGGCTTGAAGCAATCCTTCATCATCCATTTTTAGTGACTAAGAGATGGCAAGTAGCTGAGTTAACCATGGCTTCTTTTATAAAGAGTGGCAAAAACTTATGCTGACATTTTCTCAAATTGGTGAAACAATTGCAGATGCAATTAGAGAGTCAATGGATAAAAGAGAGAAAGTTCCTAATAATGAAGTATTATTTGCTGCAATCTATATTGATTCTATGTCCCTGATTACGCTGAATGAAGTACAGCTCAGTACAGGAAAGATAGAATTGATTAACTTAGCAATTCTAATACTTCAAAACAATCAGCAATTCAAAAAGAATGAAGTGAAAAATGATAAGCTCGTAATGTAGTTAATGAACTTAATGTAAACCAACTTTCATCTTCATCATCCTCTTTAAATTTTGAGGATGAAGCAGCTTATGAAGAGTAACTTGATTTGAAAGCCAAATGTTGTCAAATAGATAGTAAACGAGGATCTCCTATTGCTAAATTTAAACTTGATATATCTTGTGCTTTGTCTGTTATGGAGAAAATAGATCATCAAAGCTAAATGCCCTAAAGGCAATTCTACATTACCCAAAAATAATTCAGAATGTTGCTTATACAGTAACTTCAATGCCAACAACACAAGTTAGTATGGAATGCCTATTTTCGACCCTTCAAATAATTTGGTCAGACTTATGAACCTCAATGAAAGAGGATCTAATTGATGTCATACTGTCTCTTAAAACAAATTATTCATTTTGAAAAATATTTAAAATTATTGTTTATTTCTTCTTGATGAAGAGTACATTTTGTTTTATAAATTTGGTTGTATTGATTTTTCTAAAAAAAAAAAAAAGGGACTTTGTATTGTGCAAGCAAATTTGTAGCCAGCTCAAAACTAGTATAAAAAAATGAGGTTTTGAGTCCCATCGCCGATGCATTTGGGTTGATGTTCCTGGGTGGCGGTAATATACCTAAATACAACTGTATAAGAATTATGAAAATCTTTAAACCAAAGGCGGAACTAGAGCCAGAGCCACATCTAAATAGCTCTGGAGCCAGAGCTGAAGCAAATTTCATCAGCTCCCCAGCCCTGTTAAAATCAAAAAGCTATTTAAAAAAATAAAATATTTTCACTACAAATGTTAAAGAATTACACATTGACTTTCATTTTTTCAAAATACTTAAATACCAATTTGTCATATTTATCCTTAGATTGTCCATTATTCCCATCAGTTTTAATTGGGCCAATTTTCTTATCCCTTCTTTTGAGTTTATAGAAGCTAAAAAACTTTTTCAGGTCTTTATTACTGTTCCTTTAGGGAATACTAAAGTATTGCCTCCATCTCTCTCTCACATCTTTCCTTATATTAACTTATCATCCTCCCCCTTTACTCCCTTCCCCTACTCTTCACTCCCTCTCCTCACTCTCCTCACTCTATTCATCTCCTTACAGAACATTTTACTTCTCTCCTTCAAAATTTTCTGCTAGTTTTCTGCTCCAATCCTAGTCTACTCTCTTTTTTGACCTCTTAACCTCCCTCTTCACCTCCCTACACCTCTTTTTGTACACCACCTAATCCCTATCCTCCTTCGTATATATATATATATATATATATATATATATATATATATATATATATATATATATATATATATATATATATATATATATATATATATATATATATATATATATACTTTTTTTTTTTTTTTTTTTTTTTTTTTTTTTTTTTTTTACCTTCTCACCCCCTAACCACCCCACGCTGGAGGGCCACACTTCGCTAATGAAGCCGCCTGCCGCAGTCGGCCTCGTCCAGAGATCCTTTCAATGAAGTGATGCCCCAGGAGATTCTGGGGCGAGAGTTGGAAGGACAGTGTAATAGAAAGTGTGACTCGGTCTCCGGGGCCATTCCGCATCTGGTACAAGTGGGAGATGCTGTCTGGTTTATATTGAATTTGTGTTTGTAATGTTGAAAGTTTGGGTGGTGCCCACATCTCAATCTTGCTAATGAGATTTGTGAGTGTCTTGGGAGGTTGCTGAAGTCGGGGTTTATTTCGGGAGGGTGTGTGTCAAGGATGTTGTTTGGTGGTCTGTTGATCAGGTAGGAATGTGTTAGTTGAGTGTGTATATGTTTGGTTATTGTGGTATTGGGGGGAGGTGGGGGAATGTGATTTAGGATTTGTTTGTAAAATGTACCGGTGGATGATGGAGGTTGTTTTAGTCTGTGTATGGTAGGTTGGAGGAGAGTGTTGTGACATGGGTGTGTGGGTAGACGGGTTTTTGCGTAAAATTGAGTGCCTATCATTTCGAGGTGGTTCTTTATAGGTAGTATTTTGGTTTCATTATGTAGGTGTTGTTGAGGGGTGGTGTGCATGATGTGCAGAGGGCTCTATTTTGTGTTATTTGGAGTGTCATTAAGTTTTGATAGGAGAGCAATGGGTGCCAGATAGGGGAGGCATAGTTGATGGTGGGGCGTATAAATTGTTTGTAGATGGCAATTGAGGTTTGTATGTTGTTGTGTATGTCTGTGTTGGCCACTGTTTTGAGGATGTTGAGTTTTCTGTTTGCGGCTGAGGTGGTATTTTGGATGTGCTTGGTGAAAGTGAGGTGGGTGTCAAATGTTAGGCCGAGAATCTTTGGAGTTTTGTTGAGGGGTATGGGGGTGTTGTTTAGTAGGACTTGTGGGTGGGTGTTGGATAGGTGTTTGTCTGTTGTTATGAGGGTTATGGAGGATTTGTTTGGGGATGCCGTCATCCGGTTTTCTGTCAGCCAAGTTTGGATTAGTGTTAAGTAGTCTTGTGTGATTGTTGTTGCGGTAACGAGATTTTGGTGTGTGGTGGCAATAGTTATGTCGTCGGCGTATGAAGTAATGTGGGTGTGAGTTGTTTGGGGTTGAGGGAGGTCCGCCGTGTATAGGTTAAATAGTGTGGGGGATAGTATGGCTCCCTGGGGTACTCCGTTTCTTATGTTTATGGTCCGAGATTTTTGGCTGTTTTGTTGTATTAGGGCGGTTCTTCCTGATAGGAAGTTGGCTAACCACTACATTTATTGAACATGAATGGCCAAAGATATTTCAGTGCTGTCATATAGAATTGAGTTGAAAGTAAATGATAAGAGTATACAAAGATATTGGATACTTTAATAATTTGAAAATTTTGTTCTTATAATTAAGAAATTTTATTTTTATCAGATATCCAGCTGGATCATAACAGGATGTCCAACCGATCTCTAATCACTAATTTATATATATATATATATATATATATATATATATATATATATATATATATATATATATATATATATATATATATATATATATATATATATATATATATATATATATATATATATATATATTTTTTTTTTTTTACAGAGTTAAATAAGTAAATAAAATATTATACAATGGCTGATGTAAGAGATATTTTGGAAATTGACTATCCTAGAACACCAGAAGTCAATAAAGATGCTATTATGGGCATTAAAAAGGATCAGAGTATTTTGAAAAGAAAGAGGGATAAAGAAAGTATGAAAAGACCTGAAGGAATGCATAGAGAACTTTATGCTTTATTGTATTCTTCTGATGGACCAAAGGATTTATCTCCATTGATACCAACAGATACAGGTTAGATAATTTTATTCGTAATTGTTATAAACTGTCAAGAGAGTTGATAATTTTTTAGTGAAACAATAATAATAATAATCAAATAATAATAATAATAATAATAATAATAATAATAAAGAAGCTAGTGAGGAAAAGAGTAATAAAGATGGTAAAGAAAGGAATATAGTAATTGGAATAAAGAGGATAATAAATAATTTGGATACATGTAAAAATATGAATTATTGAGTACATGTCAGTCACTAATTGTAACAATTTTTACATCCGAAATTGTGATCCTCTGAAAATTTTTTTTTTTAATTGTAGAAATATATATTTATTGTATATTTTAAATGAATCTTGTTACTGTTTTGATTAATCTTGGAAACAAATAATGCAAAAATGATCACAAGAAGTTTAACTTCATTCTAGCGTTTTCACTTACAATTTCAAATGCTTTTCCTTTTTTATATTAGGGCTATGTACCTCTAACTATATAATTAAAATCTTGGATATTTATTTCCTTGTAATCAGATAAGAGTTACAAAAGTGTGAAAGCGAAGTTAGGTATGAAGAAAGTACGTCCATGGGAATGGATGCCTTTCACAAATCCTGCCCGAACAGATGATGCAGTCTTTTATCACTGGAGAAGAGTTTGTGACAAAGGAAAAGAGTATCCTTTTGCCACCTTTAATAAGGTTTGATTTATTTCAAATGTAAATGATTTGCTAGTTTATTATTGTTATATTATTCAGGTAAAGTTAAATCCTTATTGTTTAGTAATGAACATAGTTATAAAAGTTTCTACACTATAAATTTCCATGTGACCTTTAAGTACAGTATATATATATATATATATATATATATATATATATATATATATATATATATATATATATATATATATATATATATATATATATATATATATATATATATATATATATATATATATATATTTGTAGTGAACTATTCGAGTTTGAGATTCAAAGTTTTATTTTGTAGGCATATCAGTAATTAAGGCAGGCAAGCAAGCAGCAATAAAATATAAATAAATAAACATTCTTTCAGATTTTTTTTCCAATCATTTGCTTACTATCAGTAAATAAATATCAAGGTTCTAGTTTGCATATTATTTATTTGACTTACTCTTTCACAGAAAATAGAAATTCTATTGTATACAGACGAAGAATATGCTGAATATTTTTCGAAAGGACACTGGTCAAAATCTGGACACAGACAGTCTTTTTGATTTATGCCAAAGATTTGATTTACGTTGGTCTGTTATTCACGATCGATGGCCATCTCACCTCTCTCCCAAATCAATGGAAGAATTAAAGGCCAGATACTATGAAATCACTAATCAGTTAAAAAAGGTTCGAATATTATTTTTTAATATAAATATAAAATTTATGATTTCCTTTATGTAAAATAGTATTGATATGGTTGTGAATTTTTATTTTTTATTTTTTGTATTAAAATTTTTCTTGAGAGCTAAATATTTTAAATTAAAAGATTTTCGTCAAAGTGGAAAATGGCAAAGAGGGCTGAATCTAACTAAATTTAGTGTTTTAGAATATTTTATTAAGACTTAAGATGAAAAACGTTTGTCTCACTGTATCAAGATGAAAAACGTTTGTCTCACTGTATCATAGAAGAAGATGACAATGGAAAATTAAGCAAAGCAAAAATTAGAAAACCGAAGTGAGCACCAAATCTGAAGAGATATTTTCAGCACTTCACCATAAAATTGTAGGCATTCTTTATGAGAAAGATAGATAAAATTCTTCAAAACTCATCAGAGTCAATAGAAAAAAATCTACTAAAGGACAAGTATCACTTACTAAATTATTATAATAATAACTAGAAAAAGTGTTTCAAAAAAAAAATTTGAACTGCATGCAAAAAAATGGTTTGTCCATAACTTTATTTTCGCAATTAGCTCTTCAAGACATAAGTGGAGAAATGACTTTAAACTTTGGTTCTCTAAGAAAGACATAAATATCAGTAAACTTACAAAATGTTTTTGTTCCTTAAAATGAATGCAATCATTCTCCAGAGTCCTAGCATATTTAATAAGGAGGCAGAGTTGGTGTCATAATCAGAGTCAAATGTTTTGGGTTCTGATTCCATCATCATCATGGTTTTAAAGAAAGACAGTGTCAATTTAAATTCCCCTGTTATATTGAATATTAATGATTTTTTATTTTTTTCTTCTTGAAAATAGTTTGTGTATTAGACAACAAACCGAAGAAATAATTAGCCTAAAACTTAAGAGCTTTTTCAATGAAACATATCCATTTTATTTTAGACTACGATGCATAAATTCTTTACTTACCAATATTTTGCGTGACAAGTTACTACTGAATGTAAAAAACTTTTTATTTTTATCTCTACATGTTCAAAACTAAACACTATATAATGAATACTCCTAAATAATTTGCTATATTTGCTTTTTGTTGTGTCCATAACTTAATTGGTTATGCTTGATTTCAATATAGAAAGCGTCCTGCTAACATTTGTTCAGGACAGCATCTGTTTTGCGCGGGCTACTTCTTTTTGACGCAATGTTTAAATTCTGAAGCATTAAATCATCAGAGTTTGAAGAACACTATTGTTACATACTGTATAATATATAGATGTACTTATTCAACTGCAATGAACATTCTTTTTATTGTAGTTAAAAGTTAATTATTATTATTATTATTATTATTATTTTTTATATATTTTACAGTGTCGTAATCTTACTGGACCTGAGGGAAAAATTATTCATTATGATGCTGATCACGAAAAGAGAAGGAAAGAACAACTTATTAAACTATATGACAGAACGCCAAAACAGGTATGATACCGTGATATTTAATTAACATCTTACAAAGTTCAAACTTCTTTTTACTGTTATCACTTTATTATTATTATTATTATTAATCTTTTTTTTTTTTGGGGGGGGGGGGGGTGTATATAATTTTACAATTGAAAACTTTCCAAATCTTAAAATTAGTCTTCATGATCATGGTATAACTGTTTTTTTTAAAAAATCTAAACTACAAAAGTAGTCTATTTATTCAATAATAAAATTTCTGTGATGAAACATGGTACTATTAGAAAAAGAACAGGTAGCCAAGGAAGATATCGAAGGAGAACTAATAGTAGTAGTAGTATTTGTTGACTTTTATGCAAGGCATCAGAAAATACACACAATTGTTTTAGCAAGTTATTTGAAAGTAAAGTTTTCGTACTATTAACTTTCTACAAGATGGAAAACCTCTTTTATGGTTGTCTCCTTGAAGATAAATATAAATTAAAAGAAATGACGAAGGATGATCTTGTAGAAAGGTTGCTCTTGAGTTTTATGAAATGTCATTCATAGATGAGGAGAAATCTTGGACTCCTTGAAGATTGAAGACTGTTTAGATTTAAAGTCAGAAAAATATTTAGATTTTAAAGTCAGAAAAATATTTATCAGACATGTTTCTTAATAATGTTATGCAAAAAGTATTAAGGAAAAATTAAAAAAAAAGATGCAGTATGTTGTACAAATATTTAAAGTATAATTTTTTTTTTGTTTTTAAAGATGGATAAGAGTTGTTTGAATAGAAATATTAAATAGAAATTTATTTGTGGAATTAATGGAAGATATAGTGTTTTGATAAAATTATAACTTGGATACTCAACACATGGATGATGTCTCAGAAGTTATTTAATGTACAGAAAGAAGTGAGTGAACAAAACTCAAAGGAACCTGTTGTAGTTCAATAATAAAAACAGATTTTCTTGATAGTGTTTTTCATTTTATTGGATTTGAGACACGTTCTCATCATTTTTCATACACTTGAATTAAAATATTCAATTAGAATTAAAAATCAGTTAGAAATAATTGCGAAAGTAGTGAATGTTGAGATATAATTATTTTTGGTAATTAATTGAGATCGTTTGCGAATATAAAAATTATTAGTAATATTTACAACTTCAACATTATCAGCATTATTGAAGCAAGTCTGACTGTAAATTTACTCTTTTGTGTATATGTTTTACCAAATAATAATAACAATATTTAATGTTATATAGCCTATTTCTTTCCTTTTGAATCTTCTTTCCATCATATACGCATGGTTGTTAGAATTTTATTTAGTATTGTAATTTGTTTTAATTAAAGTAATAATTTTATCTTTTAGATTGAGGAAGAACAACAACTGCAGATGGAACTTAGAAAAATTGAAGCACGAAAGAAGGAAAGAGAAAAGAAAACGCAAGATCTTCAGAAGTTGATAAGTGCCGCCGACTCATCCGTATCAGAAGCTCGTAAACAGAAAATTCCTAAAAAGAAAATTCCTCCTTCAAAAGTTCCTAAAATTGATACTAATGTAAGTTAATAAAAAAAATAATAATAATAAATGTTGGCTCTTTCGGTTGCAGTACTAAGATCTAAAAAGACTCTCTCTCTCTCTCTCTCTCTCTCTCTCTCTCTCTCTCTCTCTCTCTCTCTCTCTCTCTCTCTCTCTCTCTCTCTCTCTCTCTCTCTCTCTCTCTCTCTCTCTCTCTCTCTCTCTCTCTCTCTCTCTCTCTCTCTCTCTCTCTCTCTCTCTCTCTCTCTCTCTCTCTCTCTCTCTCTCTCTCTCTCTCTCTCTCTCTCTCTCTCTCTCTCTCTCTCTCTCTCTCTCTCTCTCTCTCTCTCTCTCTCTCTCTCTCTCTCTCTCTCTCTCTCTCTCTCTCTCTCTCTCTCTCTCTCTCTCTCTCTCTCTCTCTCTCTCTCTCTCTCTCTCTCTCTCTCTCTCTCTCTCTCTCTCTCTCTCTCTCTCTCTCTCTCTCTCTCTCTCTCTCTCTCTCTCTCTCTCTCTCTCTCTCTCTCTCTCTCTCTCTCTCTCTCTCTCTCTCTCTCTCTCTCTCTCTCTCTCTCTCTCTCTCTCTCTCTCTCTCTCTCTCTCTCTCTCTCTCTCTCTCTCTCTCTCTCTCTCTCTCTCTCTCTCTCTCTCTCTCTCTCTCTCTCTCTCTCTCTCTCTCTCTCTCTCTCTCTCTCTCTCTCTCTCTCTCTCTCTCTCTCTCTCTCTCTCTCTCTCTCTCTTTTTTTTAAAACGATGTTACAATTCTTACATTGTTTTTTTGGAGCTTGGACTCCAAACACTACTTTGTTAATATTTATTATCTCTTTACCTCCCTGTGGTACTTTTTAAATTATTTGCTGCAGAATACTACACAAACTCATTTACAAACTTTTTCCCTCTATTCCTCTATTTAAATATTTTTATTTTTTAACCACCATTCCAAGGTTAAGGCCCTTTTCAAGGAGGGAATACATTACAATTCCTCTAACTCTCTTCCTTTATTCCTGCTCATTTGAAATTCCTTTTTCTATGGCTATTCTCTGGTCTGATTCAAGCAACTCGTTAAGGTTGAGTTCTGGAGCAGAGTTTTTCCCTTTCCAAATATAAAATTTTATGAGTATCTTCACCTTGTCAGCCAAAACACCTAATATTTCACAATAGATCCTGCAGATTTTGATCAGTTATGGACATGAACGTTGTAAAATGCTATTTTCTTTAAAATGGTTGGCCTGGAGTGGAGACGATATGATGATGATGATATTATCATTATTGCAACCGCTTCCAGGAAATGTCTAAGACCTTGTCAGCATGGTCAGCACTCTTCTTCATTCCCTCCTGTCTTCTAGCACTCTCCTCCATCTGTTCTTGCATAGACAGCAGTCTGTGTCTTCTTAAAGATTCTTCCACCGAGTCCTTCCATCTTTTCCTAGGTCTTCCTCTCGGTCTTGATCCTTGGCTACTCTCTTCTCTTGCATCCTTTCCAAGTGCCCCTACCACCTCAATTTGGCTGCGTCCATTTTATTCAGCATTGCCTTCGCACCGACCGACCTCTTATTCTTTCGTTTATTTCCTATTATCGTTCTTAATACATAAATCTCCGCCAACTGTATTGTACTTTCAAAAATCACTCTTTTCACCCCCACTCTCATTTGTTTATCTATCAACTATGGGATACACTGCTCTTACAGCTCCTCCGTATTGAGCTATCCTATTTGTGATTTCTTGCCTATTCCTTCATCTCTTCCGAATATACCTCCTAAATACTCATATCTCTCCACTTTCTTTAACCCAATTCCATCTATTGTTACCATAAACTCCTCTCCTCCCACCTCTCCGCTGACTTTCATGATATCCATTTTTTCTGCATTCATACTTAGACCTGCTTCTCTAAGTCTATTCGCAAAACTTGTCATCACCTCTCTCTCAGCTCATTCCCTCTCCTCACTCTCAACATTTTCAATCGTCTGCGTATGCTAAGATGTCACCGTCTAGGACTTGTATATACTCCTTCACCTTTCTTATCAGCACATCCAAATATGCTATAAACAGAATTGGTAACATCACGCTTCCTTGTTTCACACCAGTTTTCACCTCAAACTATTCCTTATTTTTATATTCTGTTCTTACATTGCACTAGTTATTCTTATACAAACTTTCTACTGCCCGCCCTTAGTTTTTTACTTACTGCGTACTCCCTCTTCAACACCCTTCACAGTCTCTCCCTTGGAACCGAGTCGAAGGCTTTTCTTAAATCTGTAAATGCTATGTGTACTCTGTCAAATTCCCACACCTTTTCTGTGTTTTCCTGCAACCATGTTGCTCTTTCCCCAATTTGGGCTCCATTCAAAATTACTTCTTTCAATTTCCCTCCTCCCTCTTTGATGAGTTCTATGGGTATTTCATCCTCCTCCTGGTGCATTACCGTTCTTTATCGCTCCCAAGGTCATCTCCAACTCCTCTCTGGTAGCCTCTTCTTCCTCCACGTCTTCCTCTGCCTCCTCCATCTCCTCCATATCATTCACGTTCAACAACTCTTTAAAGTGTTCAGTCCATCTTCCGTTTATATCAGTTGGTCTCACCAAAACTTCACCCTACTTATCCTTGATATTACCTTTCCTCGATGATGATGATGATGATGATGATGATATATATATATATATATATATATATATATATATATATATATATATATATATATATATATATATATATATATATATATATATATATATATATATATATATATATATATATATATATTATATATATATAATTGACATTTTTAATGATTTCAGGAAGAAAAAAATGGTTTGTCAAAATAGTTCTAATTTTTCCATATTCTTCATTTCAGCAAGTTCCAATTATCGAAAATTCTTCTGGTATTAAATTCCCCGACATCAGGTCGTCTGGCGTTAATCTTCGATCGCAGAAATTGAAATTACCTGCTAATATAGGACAGAAAAAAGCTAAAGCAATCGAGCAGATTATAACTGAATTAGGATTAGGTATGTACAGGCTAGTATTTTGTACTCTATCACCACCCTCCTAAACAAGGATATTGAAATTTGATTCTTTGGAATTTTGTACTTTTCATAAGTTATTTTTAATTAATAGTCTTCACAATGTTTTCCATGTAGGGTTAATGAGATTTCTGAATATTTATGGTAGATTGTATTATTTTATGACGTGTCTTTCTCATTACTCTGACATTATTCCATATTAATGCAAATGTATATATAACCTTAATTATCCGAATATTATGCACAATAATTTAGGTATGAAGTACTCAAAAGTAGTGATGTTATGTCACGTCCACTTTTGTGATATGTGGATGGGTAAAAGAATGTAAAATATTTTTCGTTATGGTCTTTTTTTTGGGCAATGATATATTATTTTTGATATTAAGAATTTATAATTTAAATACACAATTTAGTTACACCTTCTCGTATTGTGCTTTAATTCAATTTCTGTTACCTCTTATCATGTGTTTAAATCCCTCTTTCTTTATCACCATGATGGTCTTCAAGTTTCAACAGATTCATCCTAATTATGGTTACTCGTTGTTTTTAATTTTAACTATATTATCTATGGGTAACCCTACCACTTTATTTTTCCTTTACCTTTAGTTTGTTCTTTTATTCCTTTCATACTTCAAACATTCCATTGTATTCTAGCCTTTTTTTTTTTATCGAAGAAATATTATTATCAAAACTATTTTTTCCTTCTATTTTTCCTGTAATTTTTATTTGTCTCTTTTTAATTGTGCTGTTGCACTTTAGTTTCTTTTTAAACATTTAATATGTGAGTGAACTTAACTTTATTTTCATGACCTTTTTAGTGTTAGTATTCTCAGTCGGATGTAATCTTATATATGAATATACACCGTTTACCTTATCTTACATTCTTTACTCCCAAGTTTACTCATAATTTCACTCTCACTACTTCAGCAGTTTTTCCATGGATCTTTATTTTTACTGCTCTGCTACTGCTGTTAAATTGAGTATTCAAAGTTTTCCATCTTAATAAAAATATTCATGCTGAACTTTATTGAAAGAAATATTCAACTTATAAATATTTTATTTAAGCATTCACAAACTGGGCATATTTAATTTCTTTATCTTACTGCTCTTTTAGTTTTTATTTGACTTGTCGCCCACCACAGACATGGAAATGAAACCCAACAGTCGGGCTTTCTCTGTTGGCCCTATTTGTTGGGTGTTCGAGTATCAAGATTAGTGTAATAATCAGGGCTGCTTAGAGAGTAAAAAATTACAAGTACAAATTTATTCCTTTCTTAATTTCTTGACTCTAGCTCCGCATCTGACACCTTCAAGCTATAGCTCCTGCTTTATTTACAGTTACGAAATTATTAATTATTTATTAAGTATAATGAAAAAGAATGATTATTTTTACTCCTTTACTTTCACTTAACAGTTACAAATATTAAAATCATTTTTTAATTTCTGGCCCCAACTCAGCAACCCTGGTAATAATACACTTTACAGGAAACTGTAAATTACAGAAAATCTACAAAACAAGAATCTTTCTGTCCATTTAGGTAACTTAGTTTGGTTATCTAATTCAAGCTCTTAATTTAAAAGGATAAAATGCATATACACTGGACTGGACAGTATGTATATCATACTCATATCAGTACTTATTAAATATGGATATATAAAATAATTCAAAATATACCATCCATTTGACTTCTACCGTTTAATTTTTTTTTTAGATATTAAGAGTATGATAGTTAGGTTTGTACTAATATTTTTTTTTTCTTTCTTTCTTTATGTTTAGGACCTTAAGGCCAAAAATTATTGTAAAAGATATTTTCCCATTTGCTTTTTATTTTAAAATTTTATTTAAATTTTTATTTTAAATTTAAATTTTAGAATTTTTTGATTACTAAGGTAAATAAACTTATTGATTTCATATTTTATTTACAGAATTGAATCCTATCCCCGTTGAAGAAGTTTGCCAAAGATTTAACGACCTAAGGTCAGATTTGGCTCTGTTGTACGATTTAAGAACTGTTCTACTGAATTATGTTTTTGAGTTGCAGACGCTCAAGCATCAGTATGAAAGCTTAATTCCAGGCAAAGTAAGAAACAAATTAAAGCGTAGTTTAAAAGAATAAAATTATCTTAATTGTTTCTTCAATCATATCTTGTTGATTCAGTATTACAATAAATATTTTTTTAATAACTGGTATTTACTTTTTTTTTCTTTTGTTTTTGCAATTCTATATGTGATTGTTTTTTATTTATTTATTTATTTATTTTTTCCTTTAAATATTTGTGTAGTCTTACAAGATAATAAAAATTTATATAAAAAAGGAAATATTTAGATTGATAAAAACTATGGTTTGTTTTTAAGAATGATTTATTTTGCCCATTGTTATAGTGTCTAAATCATTGTTTTTAACCTTTTTTGCTCCATGCCCCCCCTTCTCTACCTTTGCAGCTCAAAAAAAAAAAAAGATTTTTAAAAATATTAGGATGCTTCCTTATAAAAGCATTTGGTGTTTGAAAGGTATATATTTATTTTAAAAATTTATTGAAACATTGCATTTTATTAATAATAATAATAATAGAAATTTACAATATTACGGTATATAAAAATATAAAATTCAAATTTATTATGTAGTAATCTTAAAACTAGCGATATCCATGAACCTGATGTTTACTACAAATGGTCTTGACTACAGGCTCTCTTTTCATGTTATCCATTCCGTTATAGTTTTTTTTAAGTCAACGCTTAAACCACATTCCGCCAGTTTGAAGATGAGAATGGTAGCAGTAACTCTCTTGATAAATTTGAGTATTTAGGTTCTGTCCAGTCAGGGAGTCACATCTTGGTTCTTTTTATTTTGAATAGCGTTTTAATAGACTCATCCTGTTTACAGATGGTTTTTGATACTTCCTCTTAGGGATGGAGCGATACCAAAATTTTTACCGATACCGATACCTAAAAATTCCCCGAAACCGATACCCCCGATACCTAAAAATATGCCGATACTACTACCGATACCGATACTTCACTCCATCCCTACTTCCTGTATACTTCGGATAGGTTCACTAGAAATAGTTAAGTTTGTCAAGGTGGAAAACCCATTTTTCTTAAGTCCGGAAATCTGTAATTTAAATCATGAGCCAGTGTTTTCAAATGATCCGCAATGACAAGTGAAGCAGTATCAGTTATCTTACTTATTGAGACCATAAAATTTTGTCAGTTTTGTTGCGGACATATTTTTTACATAATTCAAGATTATAAATCCAAATATCTTAGATTTTAAATTATCAACAGTTGTCATATTTACACCTAAAAATTTATTACTTAATAAATTTAGATCTATTTAGATCCAAAAAGTATAAACTAAGTGGCAAAACGTTTGGCATTAACTCTTGACCGGAGCTATATTTCAGTTTATATCACAATTTAAAAAGTAATAAAGGAAATCATCAAATATTTCCAGTAGACATTTCAGTCAGTTATTCTTATCTCAGTGTGATGCAATAATCTACATTGTGTAAATATTTATCCTTACAAAATCTCTTTAAAAGAACGCTCACATTTAATATCCAACTGAGAGTGTTCATAAATTTTATAACCGACTTTGATATTATTTAAAGCAGATGAAAAAAAAAATTTTTTTCACTATTCAATGAAAAAAAAACATTGCATAAGCAGTATTTTGTATATTTATATTGTTATCTTTATTTATTGAGTTTTTCTTTTGCAGAAGCACTTTTTTGCAAATTAATGTTTTAGTGTTTTCAATCATTAACGATCATCAATAAATCATCCAAATTGTTATATATATATATATATATATAATATATATATATATATATATATATATATATATATATATATATATAATATATATATATATATATATATATATATAATATATATATCCCCAATAGGACCTCATTGTTTCTTATAGTTGATTCATCTATCAACATTGAAAATTTTCTTGATTTACAATAAGCTGTTCTCTCATATTTACTTAT
>SEYY01020254.1:30000-35000 GCA_009176605.1 Armadillidium nasatum
CTCCAACCCTCTCCCTTGCTACATACCAGTAATGCAAATCCAAAATCCCTATTGATAATTACGCAGCTCTGCTCATTAACGCCTCTGACTCATCTAACTCTGTTTCATTTTCAAAATGCGAAATAATGCTAGTATTGTAATGATTTTCGTACTGATGTTCTCTCTCTCGTTTGTGTGTTCGTCGGTTGGTGTGTTGTGAGCGGCCGCCATGTTTTAATTGCTCTTTCAATTGTGTTTTAGCCTCTCACTCGGAGTGGGTCTTCTTTTTTTATAATATATATTTTAATGTAATTTTTCTGACTTCATTTTTATTAGGTTTGATAAGGGACGATTAATCCGAAAACGTTTGCCGAACTATCTTTTAATGTTAGGTTTTTAAATTATATTGTTCATCTGCGGTTACTGCAGTAGTATATATTATATATATAATATATATATATATATATATATATATATATATATATAATATATATATATATATATATATATATATATATATATATATATATATATATATATATATATATATATATATATATAATAAAATTTTTATGTAATATATATTTATGCACGAAATATTTTGGTTTCTTAAGACATACCACTCATTAGAAACAGCAATGGTTTCTTTGCTCCCAAATGAAGATACAACAAAGTTCAGAAAAGAATTGAATAAGGGCCACGACCCTATCATCAGTTTTTTGTTGTTCTTTTATCTATCTACTCGACATAATCATCCTCACAGCTACAATATCTTAGAAAATATCTTGCTCAATCATTCTGCTTTTAATATTTTTGGTTATTTCCTTTTCTCGTAATCATTCTTGGAAGGATCAAGATATTTCTCACAAAAACTGAGGTGTCTGTAGAACTTTTTCCTACTACTCCACTTGCTTTCTCAATATAGGGATGATGTTCGCCACAAATGGGATGGTTCTGTACATTTAGGTCTCTTTGAAGGCTGGAGTGTAGTGCTTTATGACTTACCAACACTCCTGCTCTCACGAACGCTCTTCAATCTCTTATATCCGTCGAACTGTTGCGTCATTCTCCTTCTGCAATCGGTATTACGATGGTCATATATACCACCTCTTTTGAGGACAGCTTGTGACAATCGTCTTTCCAAAAAGTCTAATCTTTCTGTGTTCCAACTTTTTGACCCCACACTTATCCGTTATGTTTTTCCTTCATTTTTCCATTAATGTAACTTAAACACTTCCAAGAGCCCTGTATCCAGGTCATGTTGGCCATCAATATGATCTTGGTTTTGTTCTTTACCCCACTTTGGTGGGTTGTATATACATGCCTCTATTATTTGCCCACCCAAATTTTACATTATTATATATATATATAAACAAATAATGTGTATAGTACTGATAATAGGTAAGGATTTCCCAGCCATATATATCATTTATCAGCTTGGATGTAATCTTTAAATTTAAATCGTTACAATTAATAGTAATCACTCTCCTCCATCTCTTCCAATGTAATGTAATTAAGTAAACAATTTATTTCAATTTTTTAACACATCTCGTTTTTTTTTGTTTTAATATATCTGCCTCCGTTGACCCTATATCTCAACGCTCATTCTCACATAGAAATTTGTTTTATCTAATTCATGTTCATATTCTCTCTCTCTCTCTCTCTTTTTTTTTTTTTTAAATCGCACTAAGGTCGGTGGGAAAATCTTGTAGTAAACGTCACGCTCCATTTATTTTCCGTTATAGGCAGTAAGAAATAAAGTTTAGAGACGTTTCTTTGTAACTATTACTCGTTCTTTTTTTAAGTAATGTTACTACAGCGAACCCTTTTTAATTATTTAGAGCTTTATCATATCCTTGTAGCAGTGCAAGTTCATGGTGAATTTTTCTCGCTTGTCATGACATATACAGGTAGATGCTTCAGAGTTCCAAAAAATCTGCGTTCTTTTTCCTCTGAAGTATTTAAATTTTATTGAAAACATTATTACACGGTTTTCTAAATATACTTTACCAAACTGTATATTGTATTTGTCATAAGTTGATAGCCTATTGCATTAGTTTCACGTGTTACTTTTGTAATCGATATCTCAAATCTTTTTAAAAACCAAAGATTGATTGAAGCTTTAGTAAAAGTATCTTGCATTTCCAAAAACAATCTACGAGTACGTTGTCTTTGACAATTTTTTACCTTGTACAAACCATGCCAGATTTAGCTTGCCAATAATTATCATTTTTTTTAATTTATTTATCAAACTATTGAATTTCATGGTAGACCTGTTTATATCTAACAAACAGATGGATGCTTTGTTTAATTTTTTTTTTTTTTTCGTTGGCAAGAGTGCTTGATATAGGTAAAAATATTCTCTTAATTCCTTAATACAGAATAAATATTACCATATAATCATGTTAATCCTTTAATGGATTATCTCCACTTAAACTAGAATTCTTTTCAGAGAAAAAGAAGAGCAGCCTTAGAACAGAGCAACGTTCTCCGGAAAATTAAGGCAAGAACTTGAAGTTTAGAAAATGAATAATATTTTGTACAAAAATAAGTTTATTTCATTTTACCAATTATGTAGTAATAAATCAAAGTAATAAAATTATGTTTATGGAAATGGCACCAAACATTTATTGAATTGTCTTCAGAAGATAGATTTAATAAATAAATATTATGAAATTTAATTTTTTATAATCCCTCAACCACTTTTGAGTATCGAAATGCAGCCTTAATAAATATTGGCTCTCTAAACCAATGGTTTTCTAGTACATTGTTAAAAGTTTCACTTTGTTAATTTTAACACTAAAACAATGTAAAACATTTTCTAAGCAGAAAGCAATATTTGTTTTACAGCTTCAACTATTATTATGCAATAGCTATCAACTGACTTACCTCATAATAATAATACATACAAAATAAATAAATACATATAAACTTTTATACACTTTTTTTTATATATATATATTCCCATAAGAACTGTACTTGCAACACATTACGTCGGGCAAACGGGACTTAATTTTAACTACTAGATTTTCTGTTCTTAATTACAATATATATATATATATATATATATATATATATATATATATATATATATATATATATATATATATATATATATATATATATATATATATATATATATATAATATATATATTATATTTTTATTTTTTTATTTGCTAGATACACAGCCCATTTTGATAATCTTAAATTTTTTTTTATTTAAAAAAATTAATATGATCTGGGTATTTAGTACTCATTTCAATCTCTTTCATCTCCTGTATGTCTGCCTTAAGTCGCAGTTTTAAAATTTCTCTCCACACGGCTTCTCTATGGTTAGGATTATTTATTCCCAGTCGAATCAATGCTTCTTCACTCATGTGAACTAAAGCTTTACCGGATATGTCATGCTGAAATAAAAAAAAAAAAAAAAATATATATATATATATATATATATATATATATATATATATATAATATATTATATATATATATATATATATATATATATATATAATAATATCCCTCAAATGATGTTCCCTATTTAGCCTAATTTTGATTGATTGTTATTTTTACATTTTAATTTTTCAAATTTCAATAAAGAAATTCAAGTATGTCAGTTTTCTAATAAAATTTTAAATAACTAAACAAACTTAATACAATAGAAAATACAAGTTGGAAATAGTTTAGGGATAGCCTCAAAACTCACAATAATAAATAACTGAGAGTAGTTTTGAAAATACTCGCTGCAATGTCGCTTCAACCATTTTTGTACCTCTGCAGTTGTCCAGAGATAACAAGGTTTAGGTCTTGCTAACTTACCCTGAAAATATATATATATATATATATATATATATATATATATATATATATATATATATATATATATATATATATATATATATATATATATATATATATATATATATATATATATATATATATATATATATATATTATATGCGTGCTGAAATCATCAATATTTAAAGTGTGTCATTGACTGTCCTGTAATTTTTTTGGCACAGTACCGATTCTCATCAAATCTAAATAGTCTAGAGAGGAGAAAGTTAACCATGCTCCTCAAAAAAACTATGCAGAAAGATATCTAATGCCCGTGGGCATTTCTTTCCAAAAATAATTAGCACTCTGTGGTAGGCCTCATCATGCAATCAAGAAAATAGCAAAAGAACTGTCATATTAAGTTGTAAATTTCGCTTAGAATAAATAAAATTTTCTAGCACATTTGTGTTTAAGTGTGATTTATGGAAGAAATATAGAATGGTTGCTTTGATTACTATACATTAATATTTTTTTAATACTCAACAGTTCTTGTAGCCAAAAAATATTTCATATTGAATAAATAATAGGCCTTGGTGGTGGTTTTGTTCAATTATAATCTAATGTTGAACTGTGGTATCATATTTTTATGCAATGACTTATCATAGTTAATGATTATGTTAAAAATTAGTTATTCATTCAAAATTATCTAGTGGTAACAAGTTTTATCAGATACATATGACCAGCATGAACCTTATGAACTTTCATAATATATATATATATAGGGACCGACCGGGGTTGGAATTTTGCCGGGGTCACCCAAATTTGGCCGGGGCCGGGGTTCTGGCCGGGGTTTTCTAAAATTTGTAAAGAGGTCAAAAGCACTGAAATTTAAGGTTAAGAAAATTAGATATAAGGTTTATTTAATTGTAAGGAAGGAGTAGAATAGCCAACATTCACTTAAATTAATGATTATATGCATTTTCTCCAAAAAAAAATCAAAAAATTTTAAAAAAAGTTTAAAAAAAAAAAAAAAAAAAAAGTTACAAAAATTAAAAAAAAAAAAATTCTAATTCATAATAGTGATTCAACAGGTTTACTTAAGTAAGACCCTAAGGTAAAGTTTGAAAAAAATGTAAGATATAAAATTTGTCAATTTAACCTGTATTTATACATATCATTGTTATTTTATTGCCATGTATCAAACTTGTATCATTTAACTGCATTATTTAAAAATTATTATTTT
>SEYY01020254.1:37500-45000 GCA_009176605.1 Armadillidium nasatum
TACAATTCGTTATTTCTACTGACGAAAATCCAGATATTTACTAACCAAGGAAATTTTTCATAAAAAATTTATAGAAATTTAAATTTTTTATTATATAGCTGATTAAACCCCTAGAAAATCAGCCCCCACCTTTAAAAAAAAAAAAACTTTGCGCCACTCATGGGTAGCACTCTTTTCAAGGAGGCAAAAAATTAAAAGGAAAGGTAAAACTACTTAATTCCAAGTCTAATTCAAATCCCTATGAATACAAATTCTTTAAAGAGAGGATTAAATACTGCTGGAAAAACAGATTGCAGGTAGTTCCACAGAACGAAGACAGCTGAATAGGAGACACCACAACAAGCAAGCCTATAGTATGCATTACTCACAATGTTCACATGCAAGTAAGACACCCCTTGTGCTGCAAGGGTAACACAATGGTAGTGGAATGTGGGAGATCTACTCACTCAAGTACCTGCCATTGAGTTACCAATAGAAATTGTAGTATGTATGTGCATTAAAAGCCTTCACTGTTTATTCAGAAGTTATAAAGTCAATGAAATGAAATTTTTTTAAAACTGTAACATCTCAAAATTGTTTTTGAAATTCTTTGGTTTCACCATCAAGTACATAAATATGACTATAACGCTTGTTTCTCTACCTAGTATCATTATTAGAGCAACCTATATGGCCTATTAGGATAAAATTTAGTCAGACCTGGCTAACTATTGTATATATAGGTATGGATCTCTCTTTAGAGGCTTTGGTAAATGCATCTAGGTAAGATAAATTTTATTTCTTTAATTTGAATTTTTTTTTATTTAAATTTAGTCATTACCAACAATATTACTTAGCCTAGTGAGGTAAGATGCAGTATTTGTGAAAGGCAAGGGAAAGTTTGTTGTGTGCTGCAAAGTTTGGCCAATTATCTTTATTATAACTGATATATTTTGTGTACTGGCAAAAGTGACCAAGTCAATTTTCCAAGTTTGTGTAAATTACAATTTAAACCTCTAAGTAGTACAAAAACATCAGGATTCAATATTTACTTCAAATTGTAACATTTCTTTCTTTGTTATTTTATTGAAATCCTGTTTTTTCGTACTATTTAGGAGTTTAAATTGTAATTTTATATAAACTTGGAAAATTGACTTGTTCAATTTTACCAGTACACCCAGGATGTTCTCTTGAGTGAAGAATTTATTGGTTTTGTTTTTATGGATGGTTATAATAATAGTACTGAATGTCTACCTTGTAGTGGGTAAATAAATGATTAGAGAACAGTTTTATCAGTGGAGACATGGGTTTGGTTGTATAGGAAACTTGTGGGTGAGCTGGTTTTGTCTAATACATTAAGTGCATGTAGAATGTCTACAATACTGACACCTGCATCAGTTTTGGGAATGATATGTAGTCAAACAGTGCAGTGGGTATTAAAATCCCTTCCTAGTACTAGGTTGAGAGCGTTAGCTTGTGGTACAAGGTTAGATCTGTAATTGGGGGGGAGAAATTATGTTGATAAAGGAGATGGAATATAGCGGTAATGATGATGTTTAGGGTAACTGTTACTGGCATCCCTTCTCCACTTAGGCATCCCTTGTCTCTACCTGTGATACCTCATTATCGGGTGCATGGGATCTTGAAATCTATGAACGTTAGGGAGGCCAGTGATCTGGATGACATTCCCCTCATGTTCTGAGTTTTATTGAGTCTAAGGCTAAGAGATTAATAAACTGTCCCCTACTTTCAAACTCTCTTGGCCCTCTATCTCTGCGAAGTGACTTCATTGCACTATCTCTTTTCTATAGGTACTACAATGGCAGGTGCTCAAGGGAATTGGTCTCTCACATTCCAACACCTTTGGGTCACCCTCATTGCACAAGGAGTGCCGTGCTTTCACTCAAATTCTGTGTGAATACTGGAAGCCCCAGGCTTGTCCATTGTGGTGCCTTCTTTTTTCTAGCCACATCTGTTCTGTGGAACTCTCTACCATCTATTTTTCTTCCTATATTTAATCTTCCTCTCTTCAAAGCTTCCATCTGTGCCCCCCTAAGAGAAGTGCATTAGGCTTGGGTCTGGGTGCCTCTTTCTCTTTAGTATGTACCTCCTCCTTGAAAAGGACTTTTTTTAAAAAAATACTGTGGAATTCTATTAATTGGCAGCTCAGCTTTTGGTCATTATGGAGCAGTGATTTTGTTTTGGGGGATGTGTTGTAGTATTAGATAGGATGTGTGTTAAAAGAATGTGCTTCTTTGGTTAGGAGTGTAAGTTTATATATATATATATATATATATATATATATATATATATATATATATATATATATATATATATATATATATATATATATATATATATATATATATATATATATATATATATATATATATATATATATATAAACACGGAAGGGAAGTTGCACTCCCGAGGCGATAAGGTTATCCCCCATATGGATATACCATCTTCCACTGGGTATATGAGGTGTTAAGGGTATTTTCCCATCTCACTCCAGTGCCCAATGGTTTTTGTGCGCTCATTTCCACAGTCATCTACACAGAGTAGGCTCTCCTTTCACACACAAAAAACACTATTACAGACATATATATTTTTTCTTATAATAATAATAATGGTGTCCAAAACATTTACCCTTAGAGAGGCCTCTAGAAGTGGCTTCCAATAATAGCCCCTCATCTACCCCTTTCCCCATCACCACTTGAAAGTTTGTGTTCTCCAGTGGTTGGGTTGGCATCACCAAGATTTTGCAGTCAGCTCGCCCTAATGCATGGTTTATTTTCATTAACTTCTGAAATACTCACAGTTTTTCTTCAATCTAATTTCCACTTTGTTGAACATCACCTCTCTTCTTCTAGACCTGCAAAATTCAGGTGTTTGAGCATTCTGACAGCAAATCCTACTCTGTTTCCTCATAAGTGTGCACAACAAAGCTGTTTGTTCTCGTGTCTCTATTTGGAGTCTTCCAAATTTTCCACTTTGTGGCATAAGCTTTCTTGCCATTCTACAACTAAATTCATTTGTTCTGTTTATTTAAATCCTAATTCTATTGACTATCTAAACTCCAAAAAAAAAAGAGCACATTCTCTCTTCTCGGAAATCACATGTGATTTCAATGTTCACCACCACCAATGGCCTTCTAGTTTTCATGATAAAGCGGGTGAATGTACTTTCCATTTCACTGTCCAAAATGACCTTGAGCTTTTTTTTTTTTTTTAAATTACCAAGCCGTTTCAAGGAGGGGGGCAGAAATAAAAATAAAAGAGACCCCACCCAATCCCAACTAACACAAATCTCTTAGGTGGGTGCAGACAGAGGACTTAAAGTGAGGAAGATTAAATACAGGAGGAAAAACAGATGATGGCAGAGAGTTCCACAGAATAGAAGTAGCTGGAAAGGAGGATGCACCACAATGGATGAGCCTGGGATTTACCATATTCACATAATATTCATGCGAAAGCATGGCTCTCCTTGTGCTACGAGGGCGACACAATGGTGGTGGAATTTGAGAGGTCAATTCCCTCAAGCACTTGTCATTGTAGTACCATAGAAAAGAGATAGTGCGTCAACGTCATTCCTCAGAGACAGAGGGTCAAATGAGTTTGAAAGGAGTGGAAAGTTTAATTAATCTCTTGAACTTTCAACCGTACCAAAAAGAGAGGTGGAACCGGAGCCCCCCCTCCCCCCCAAATGTGAAAACAAGGGCAAATAAGACCCTTATATAATTGTCGCAACTGTTTGTAAGAAAAATATTCCTACAATTTGAATAGTATCCCCAGCTTCTTTGAAGCTACCTCAGCAACCATTGTGATATAAGGTTTCCATGAAAGTTTAACGTTTATGTTTAGACCAAGAATGTTAATATTGTTTACAGGTAAGATGGGAGAGCTGTCAAAGGAGATAGGAAAGTTGGGAGGCGTTTTCAAGAGGGAGATTTTTAGTAGAGTTTTTAAAGAGTTTAATTTCACAAGTTGGTGCAACTCCCTATTTCTTATCTCTGATCATCTTGGAGATCAACCAAACAATCTAGACCTTTTTTTTTCTAACATCTAATTCTTCTCCTTATACTGTCAACTCAATCCATGGGTTCCATTGATCACCTTATCTTTGTAACTGCTTCTATTTTTTTCGTCTTCAACAAGCCCTCTCCTAATATGAGAAAATGCTTGTAGCATTTTGGTGCTGCAAGCTGGTCAGACTTCTTTGATTTTCCATGGAATGGTTATTGTTTCCATTGGAGGTGTCCTTTGGAGTGTGCAGAACGCATTACATAGGCAATTACTTCAGGCATGGAGGCGTAATTGGTTTAACTACGCTTGTTCTGTACTATTCTTTGCAGGGATGCTACCTTCAGGGATTACCTTAGTCTTTTAACTCCAGAAACTTGCGCAACTTTTATTCCATCCTGGAATCATGTAAAATCTATCCTCTGAAACACCAAAAACTCTTTTCATTGTAGAAAATGCAATAATCTTTCTGGTTCATTCTCTTCACACCCTTTCTGTCATTTTGCAAAAAAAATGTAAACTCAAACTTTGTTTCTTCCTCTTTCCTTCCTCTAGTATCTTCTGATACCAACTACCATTTTGACTTCTTCTAAAGCTGAAATCTTCGCCCAAACTTTTGCCTCTAATTCAACTTTACATGACTCTGGAGCTATTCCTCCTTTAACCCCCTCTAGTTCATTTATTCCTAAGATTATAATTTCTTCTGAAGATGTCACTTCTGCTCTCTCTGAGCTCACTCTAAGAAGGCATATGGTCCTGATGGCATCCCCCCTGTGATTTTAAAAACCTGTGCTTCTGAGCTTACATTCTGCCCTGTTAACCAATTTCATATTTGTATTTATACCTAAAGTGTGATTCTGTTGCAACATTTAAGAGTGGGCTGGATAGATATAAGGATGATTTATGTAACATATAGTATAATTTGACTACGCCAAATTTGCAGGTATATATGAATTTTTAGACCAGCTTGTGACTAAGCCTATGAATTTTAGACCAGCTTGTGACTAAGTCTAACTGGCAGTTTTGTAGTGGGACAGTGGGTATTGGTTCATTGCATGTGTAATTAGTTACATAATATCAATAGTTGTACTAAATATATGTTGGGGCTTAGTTTTATTTTTATCTTACTGTGCATGAATGAACTGATAAATTGGGATAGGATAGACCTAGTCTTTGTTGCATTTATTAGAACCATTATTATTATTTGTTTTAACTGTGACAGTCTTGAAAGGCCTATGTGGCTTCTGTCTATTTTTTCTAAAGTTCTAAGACAATCTAAAATTAAAAAATGTTCAAAATCAAGTACAAAAATAGTATAATTTTTTAATAGGCCACATTGAAAACTGGTATTTAAATATAGTTCCAGACTATTATAATATTTTTCATGCATTGCAAATTTCCTGTCAATATACCTTGATATGAACAAATTTCCAGTTGACTGGATTTTTTTTTAATATCTCCAGTTCAAAAATTCGGTCACATTTTCAGCTTTTAAAGTTGAGCTTAGTATTACCAAAATTATAAAACTATAATAAGATTTGAATTAAAAAATAGAATAAAACAGAACAAGAAACATATTCTCCCCTCAAAGGAATATTTAGCACAAAACATTCCCATTTTCTGCAATGAAATAATGAGTCTCACTAATATTCTCTTGTCAAAAAAAAAAAAAATATAAAAAAAAAAAAATAAAAAAATAAAAAAAATATATATATATATATATATATATATATATATATATATATATATATATATATATATATATATATATATATATATATATATATATATATATATATATATATATATATATATATATATATATATATAACTCTTACCATTCTTTTTCAATAAGCTTGCCAGCATGGGTAGCGAAGTAAAATTACAGACTAATGTAAAATTCACATTGCAATAATATCCTCTACCTTACAAAATATCCCATCCTCGCAGTAAATAAGGTCACAAGGACTGAACTGGACTAGCCTAGCTTATTTTTCTAGAACCAGCGTTCCAAGTTTTTATAGGTTCCATTTGATTCCTATTGAAACATTTTGTTCTTGTTCTAGAACAGAGTTCGAAAAGATAACCCATTTTACATAATATAAAATAATGCTTTGACTTTTTAAAAATACTAAGTTTATTTTGTAACTGCTTATTTTGTTTTTGAGAGAGAACCTCACCAACGAATGGCACATGCCGTCCTTCCATGTAAACAAAATACTGCCCTTCAGGCCATCACGAGTTCATAGCAAGTAAGCCACTCGCAATGAGAGCTCGTGATGCTCTCCAACTGTTCTAGTTCAATTTTCATAATTTCAGCGTGCTGAATTAAAATTCAAATCCTATCGTTGAATCAAATTATTTAATTTTAGTCCTGACTTCAAATTTTTTGGAATGCAATATTTTTCAAACGCGTAACAAAATATGATAAATATATTTTTAAAATTAAATATGTTTAGTTAGTAAAAATATGTAAAGTTGACATTTGCTTTGAATGGTTCGTCTTAGGATTAAATATTCATCATACATATAATTGCCATGACACCGTAATTACATAAACAATTTATTAACATAAATTTTAAGCAAATATGTTGACTAGATGGGTGTTCCACGGTCAAGACTCTTTAAGGGATTTGAAGATTGCTATAACGAAGTGTCCCATGAATCGTGTCCCACGAGTTTTGCTGTAATAATTTTCTGCTCGCGACAGTGAAAATTGAAGAAAGAAATTTCTGTCTTCAGTTTTCGCTGTCGCAATCTTGAATGATCATGTGATGTAAGCAAACGTGGAAAAGTTAGACCACTCTTTCTTTTAAATATAAATACCTTTTGTAAATATTCTTACTAAGATAAATATCTTTGCAAATCATTACGAATAATTAATCTAGGACTTATCGGATTATTAATTTATTTTAAATAAAGTAAATTAATTATTTTCACTTATTGATCGGAATTTCTTTAAAATTGTCGTCTGCATGACTCATATGTTATCTTATATTCCTATACATATGTCCTTTAAGATATTGATTAAATAAAGTGATTCCTTAAATTAATTAAATGACTGATTAAATTAGATTTTAAAATATATTTACGTTTGTTTATTTATATCAGCTGTTAATTGCTACGACGAAGTGTTCCATGAAAGTCAAAGAATCTGCTACATATTTTCGCTGCCGCTGGATTAAGCGTGACGTCACGCTTGATTTCGTGGAACACACTCTAACTTAACATGCAAAACCAAGTTCCCAATACCCAAAAATTATGCTTCACTATATGGTGTTATTAATAATGTACTTTTATTATCGATAAACTTCATATCTATATGGACTGTGATGGAATTTGAGCTTGGTTTATTGGTGAATGGGAATTAATTATATCCAAGGGTTGGGGATTTTTTTTTTGTATATGACTCAAATTTAAAAAATCATGATTTTTTTTTATTTTATTGATTTTTTTAGCTACAAGCCTATTTATTAGTAAGCTTATTCGCCTAAGTAATAAT
>SEYY01020254.1:50000-57500 GCA_009176605.1 Armadillidium nasatum
ATCAGCCTTACAGTTGGTCAGCCGAACCTTACCATCCATCAACTCAAAAATACAAAAATTTTCCCGTGTGCCAAAATAAGGAAGGAAAATATCACTCCAATATTTATTGTCCAGTGAAGGTAAAAGGCTTTAAAAGTTGACTTTTTAAGAACTTTTATTTTTGATAATTTTTTTTCCTAATTTTTATTTCTATAGTCTTTTCTATTGCTTTTGTTTTGCTTTTCTATCTATCTATCTGTCTATCTACCTATATATATATATATATATATATATATATATATATATATATATATATATATATATATATATATATATATATATATATATATATATATATATATATATATATATATATAGTGTGTGTGTGTGTGTGTGTCTCTCTCTCTCTCTCTCTCTCTCTCTCTATATATATATATATATATATATATATATATATATATATATATATATATATATATATATATATATATATATATATATATATATATATATATATATATATATATATATATATATATATATATATATACACTCTGAAGAGAAAATTAACGTACCACTGGAACAAACGTCAATAGGAGAATACTGAAATATACAAAACGGGTAGTAACATTGTTAATATATAGCACATGGTTATGCATAATGGGGATAATGTGGTGCCCCACCGTGGGAACCTCTGGAACCCTTGGACACCGTGGCATATAATTAGGGTGCGGTGCAAACCTGAAGGGTGTATGTACATGCCACTGTCCCTGGCAGTACGTACCTTGTGTGGCTTTCCCTTGCACGTTGATGGATGCTGGAGAAGAGGTCCTGGATGGTTTCCAGTGGCAATTCCTCCCATAGGCGTACAACCGTTTGTCGCAGGTCGTTAAGGCTGTGTAGTTGGTGCTGTAGCCTTCGATCGCAGCCGCCTTTTCAGTGCGTCCTGCAGATGCTCGATGGGGTTGAGGTCGGGACTGTACACGGGACAGTCCAATATTTGAATCCCTACCGTGTTGAGGTAATTACCAACACATGTGGATACGTGTGGTCTGGCGCTATCTTGCATGGGGCGAAGGCTTCACCGATGTAGGGACCAAATGGTACAACGACGGTTCGAATATGTCCATTATGTATCGTTTCCCGGTTATGTACCTTGCATCGAAGACGTGTAACTCCGTACGGGCATGGAAAGATATACCACCCCAAACAATAACGGACCCACCACCGAAGGGGAGTATCTCTTGCATTGTGCATGCCGCATAGCGGTCATGACGCCTCCGATAAACCCTGGAACGTCCGTCAGAGCTGTGCAGATTGAATCGGCACTCGTCCGTAAATAGGATACTCGCCCAATCCTGGTGGCGCCAATGCAGGTGTTTTTGTGCGAAAGCCATCCTTGATCTTCAGTGCTCCATGGTGAGCTGAAGCCCTCTTGCCTGCCTCCGTGGGGTGTATCCATGTTCCACAAGGCGATGTCGAATGGTATTCGTGCTAACAAGGGTCTAATGGATAGCCTGCAGCTCGTCACGATGGTCACGTTGCATGTCGATCGCGAGCTGCCATTAACTATATATATATATATATATATATATATATATATATATATATATATATATATATATATATATATATATATATATATATATATATATATATATATATATATATATCCTCTACATCCATTGTTGCTCGTGGCCTACCTTGGCCAGGCTGCCTGGTGTGAGCATGTGTCAACTCGTATCTCTGTAAGACCCTTCCGATAGTTGTATGGGAGACCCCAAACCTTCATCCCAGTTGGCGTTGGCCATACCCTTCAGCTGCCAGTGTTGTGATTGCCACACAGTCGTTGGGTATCAAACTCTGTCCACTCCATATTACTTGCACAAACTTTAAAGATTGAATACTCTCGATACCCATGACGTTACCTCTACTATCTCGTCACTCACCGAATTTGGCTGGTTTGCCCTTTTACCGTATTTCGTCGATATCGCATCTACGCCTCCCTCATTGATGCTAAACTGCATTATTTGGGTAGGTACGGGCACACACCTCCACACACGTTTACACTCATTACCTTACAATGTGGTCGGGATCTACCAAATGATTAATTATAGATGGTGCTTTAATTTTGCTCTTTAGTGTACATATATATATATATATATATATATATATATATATATATATATATATATATATATATATATATATATATATATATATATATATATATATATATATATATATATATATATATATATATATATTATTTAATTACAATGCTATAAACGCATCAGGCGGTGGTTCGACCCCAGATGATGATTCCCATAATGGCCTTTTTTCACTTCATTCATTCATATATATATATATATATATATATATATATATATATATATATATATATATATATATATATATATATATATATATATATATATATATATATATATATATATATATATATATATATATATATATATATATATATATATATATATATATATATATATCAAGCCATTGAATATTAAGTTATATATAAAATTGTAGGTTGAAGAGCAACCAGAAGGGACATTACCAGATATTCAGTCAACTAATTTTGCTTTGAATTGGTTGAGAAAAAGATACGAAAAATCCGTGAATTTTATCAAGGTCCAAAACAAACCTTTTCTTCTTGCTGTTGGTTTCCATAAACCTCATATACCTCTGAAGTTTCCTCAGGAATTTTTAAGTATGTTATCAGTAGTTTTGTTATTATTATAATAATACTAAATAATGATTATATTATTATTATAAGAATTTATAATACTAAGTAATAATAATAATAATAATAATAATAATAATAATAATAATAATAATAATAATAATAATAATAATAATGATCGTAATAATAATAATAATAATAATAATTAATAATAATAATGAATAATAATAATAATGAATAAAAATAATAATGATTAATAATAATGAATAATATAATAATAATAATAATAATAATAATGAATAATAATAATAATATATAATAATAATAATAATAATAATAATAATAATAATAATAATAATAATAATAATAATCGTAATAATAATAATAATAATAATCGTAATAATAATAATAATAATAATAATAATAATAAAAAATTTTTTTGAATTACTTTTTTAGTTTTGCTTTTAAAAAAATTAAAAAGTTTATGAAAACTTTAGGGAATAATTGCGTCCAAGGCAAGAATTTGACAATCATTTTTTAAAAGAATGAAAATATGGTAAAGCGTCTGAGGTGACATCCTTTAAGGATTTCGAAAACCGAATGAGTCTTTTAAGTCCTTGAATAACGACTGATATTCTTTATAAACCTGCGGGGTATGTGGGAAGGAAGGGTACAGGTGGAATGCCCACTAAACATTCAACAAGCATTCCAAGATAAACAATGTGAAGGTAAATCGAGAAAAGGTCAAAGCCGGAAGTTACCTAAGGCGACATAATATATGGGACAGCAAATTACTATTCAAGTAATGATGAATGTTATATGAAAAAAAATGACGTAGGAATTTAGCCCTTTAATTAAGAATAACTCGCAGGAATTAGGTAGTGTTATAGATAGAAAAATAGGAATGATATCCTTGGAATTTATAGAATGTTCTTTCAAGTAACATATTTGTATCAAATCTGATGACAAAATTATTTTTTTTTATTTGAAATTTCTTTTTTTCATTTAATTATTAAAGTATACGTAGAAATTTTAAAGAACAACACATTTTCCAATCAAAACCTAATTTTTATCTTATAGGGGAAGAGGGGTAGGGGTATAGAACCCCAAAACGGGAATACTCATTATATATATATATATATATATATATATATATATATATATATATATATATATATATATATATATATATATATATATATATATATATATATATATATATATATATATATATATATATATATATACCAGATCTTTATCCTCTAGAAAAGGTTCCTCTTCCTTCAAATAGATTTCGGCCTAAGGGTCTCCCTCTTGTGGCTTGGAATCCATGGAATGATCTGAGACGTAGAGATGACATTTCTTCTCTCAACGTCTCTTTCCCTTTCGGACCAATTCCAGACTTTTATTCAAAGTAAGGGTTTTTTTTTCTTAATTTTTAAAGATACCTATAAATTATTTATTATAATGAATGTACGTATAGCTGACGATTTTTTAAATAATTAATATTTTGACTTCCTCAATGTTTTATGTTTTACAGGTATATCAGGCAAGGGTATTATGCAGCAACATCTTATACAGATAGCTTAATTGGACCTATTGTTGCACTAACAAAGCAGTTATTTCCTAACACTATAATTGTCTTCATGGCAGATCATGGTAACTCTTTGTATTCTTATTTTCATATTCCTGCAAAATGACTGTAGCTCAAGTATTTGTCTTATAAACTTCAAATATGAGCGATCGACTTCAACAAAAGCTAATTAAGATACGTAATACGCCCTAAAAATCATATAACTTTATATATTACATAAGAATATATTTAATAGTTTACTTTTTTATATAATTTTTCAGGATGGTCGCTTGGAGAACACCAAGAATGGTCAAAATTTAGCAACTATGACGTGGCAACAAAAGTTCCTCTCATAATATCATTACCATCAAAAAAGTGGTTCAGTTCTCAAAATATGATTAAAACATTAAAAGAAATAGAGAGAAAATCAATTTCATCTTCATACTTCAAAAAATTTGTTCAGAGATTTAAAATGAATGTCAGTAATTCAAGAAATTTTACTTATAAAAGACAACAACGATTTAATGATGTAACTGAACTTCTCGATGTATTTCCTACTCTTGTTGATTTAGCAGGCTTATCAGCCTTACCCAAATGTCCTCCAAATTCTTTTAATACTTCTCTTTGTACCGAGGGTGAAAGCTTATATTGTATTTTAAACAAAAAGGTTTCGAGAAAATCTGAAACCAAAAAGATCCCCGATTGCCCACGTAAAACTACAGCCTACAGTCAGTATCCAAGACCAGGAGTTCATCCAACTGTAAAGCCTGATAGTGATCAACCCAGACTCAATGAAACAAAAATTATGGGATACTCGGTGAGAACAAAACGTTTCCGCTACACTTCATGGATTAAATTTAATCACACTACTTTCGATGTCGATTTTAGCAAAGTTTACGGAGAAGAGCTTTACGATCATAAATATGATGATGAGGAAAATGTAAATTTAATACCTTTTCGAAAACGTCTTCTGGCTAGAATGAGAAAATTACTCAGAATAATTTTTAAGTAGAATAAGAGAACAAAATTCTTATAGACTGTTTACAGAAAGAAAAAGGTTAACACGTACTTTATATAAGTATACTAGGCTAAGTTCAAATATAAAATATATATTAATGTATGTTTCCCTACATTAATATAAGTATACAGTCATAATGTATACTTACTGATATTCAATATTAATTTTAAATTGCGTTCGTTTCCTTTGGGGGGGGGGGGGGCTATTAATAATATATATATATATAATATATATATATATATATATATATATATATATATATATATATATATATATATATATATATATATATATATATATATATATATATATATATATATATATATATATATATATATATATATATATATATAGCACTATTACTGATTTTGGTAAGAAATTGAATTGATAGATTAATTAAATGACGACTACACAGATTGCTAATTCGACCTTCTAAGTAACTATACACATGTCTACATTAGTCGTTATTACAGTAAAATACTAAAAAAAAAATTTATAAAGTTAAAATTCCTGAAAAAAAAAAAAAAAAAAAAAAAAAAAAAAAAAAAAAAAAAAAAAAAAAAAAAAAAAAAAAAAAAATAATTAATATATATATATATATATATATATATATATATATATATATATATATATATATATATATATATATATATATATATATATATATATATATATATATATATATATATATATATATATATATATATATATATAAAGATTTTTCTCGTTTTCACACAAAGTTTAATTCACAATTATTTTGTTGGGGATTTGCAGTTACTTTTTGGTACCTTCTAGAAAGCTAAATGCTGTGGTGATAATACCATACAGAAAACACCCTCGCACACACTGGTTAATGATTTTGTTTGGCCGAGAATTAAATGGCACTTTTATAGTAATTCCAAAAACTGCAACAGTCTTATCTTTTGTTCAAGTAGGGCCATAGTCGAACTGAACACAAGACTCGTTTAGATGAGGGAGAGGGAAAAATTAATAACAAACCTGGAGAGCAAGAGAGAGAGTGAGAGAGAAAAAAAAATAGTTCTGGATGATAGCGCTCCGAGAAGATATTGTTAATTGAAGCCATCTTCGGGGTATTTTTATTTGCATTCGACTTTGTGATCCTGTCACGAATTAATACAATGAAGCTAAAAGATTGGTATAGAGATGTAACAAAGCATATTGGAAATAGAAAGACCACTAACAGTATTCTAAATTTAATTACCATCAGTGTTCATAATAATTAAGTTCCTAACATGCATATCTTCATAATGCAGAAGATCCTTCACTCTAAAAAAGAAAAACTCCTGGTGGTATGTTTGATCTAAAACCTAATTTCAAAATTATTCTCCACACATTTTTGCATAACGATGATTTCATAAATTTTTGAAGATTTACACTGAGAACGTTCATATTCAAAAACATTCATGTAAAGTCAAAACGAGCACAAAAAACTTAAAAGCTGAATTTCAATTTGCCAAAATTAAGAAGTCTTATGAATATCCAGACTACTTAAAGCAAAAAATTATTTAGCCATTACATTATAAATTAAAAATGAATGTGTGCTAATTAATGTAAAAACTTGTGACAAAAGGGCAATAATAAATGAAAGAATGAAAAGTACATTTTTGTTGTTGTTTGTAATTTTTTTGTTTTATTAACTTCGGTTTTTAGACATTTAAACTAGTACACAATTAACTGTTATAAAATGTTATATAATCATTCTTTAAATATTTTATGTTAAACAATTTTTTAATTGATAGAGTTTTACTACTAAGAGAAAAATACATTGAGAAATTACAATTCGTGTTTTATTAGTGTATTTTGTAACATTGCATGCGTTGTATTGGAGTTTAATGTATTTAATTCAACAATCTTGTTTATACTGAAGGTTTTCTAAGAAATCCCAAGAAGTTAAAAACAAAATTTAAACAGGATACTAAAAGCAAGATATTAATTAATCTGTTGTTATATTCTTTTTTTGCAAGATGTACAGTATTTTAAATTTATCTCTGAATTTACAATAAAAATTATGATTAAATTAAAAAATAATAATAAGTTGTCATGAAATATTACTTTGACAATTACTGTTCATATTTGACACACTTATAATCAATTACAAAATCTACGATATACAGAACAACGTCAGCACATTTAAAGTTCATTTAAAGTTTTAAATAGTAAAACTTTGTAACTTTAAGACCTCTTATAAATCATATAATACAATAAAAA
>SEYY01020254.1:60000-100000 GCA_009176605.1 Armadillidium nasatum
A
The DNA here is from genome assembly GCA_009176605.1 of Armadillidium nasatum. Taxonomy (NCBI): domain Eukaryota; kingdom Metazoa; phylum Arthropoda; class Malacostraca; order Isopoda; family Armadillidiidae; genus Armadillidium; species Armadillidium nasatum. The sequence goes on from SEYY01020254.1 coordinate 60,002, forward strand.
TATCTGAACACCTGATCCAACAATGGCTGTAAAGAGCTTGGGATATCTTGGTGGTCGAAACACATCTCCATGAACAAGTTTCCATCCAGATTCCTCTAAAGTTTCTTCTAAGCTTTCATCTGCATTATATCTGTAAAAATAGAGGATTACATAAGATTTTATATATATATATATATATATATATATATATATATATATATATATATATATATATATATATATATATATATATATATATATATATATATATATATATATATATATATATATATATATATATATATATATATATATATATATATATATATATATAATTATTAAAAAAAAAAAATTTAGTTTTGTACTTTTTAAAACTTTTTTTATACAAAATCTGTAATTTTCTGAAAAAATTTTCAGAGAAAATGCATATAATCATTACTGTAAGTTTAGTGAATGTTGGCTATTCTACTCCTTCCTTATAATTAAATAAACCTCAATTAAATTTATATCTAATTTTCTTAACCTAAAATTTTAGTTCTTTTGACCTCTTTACAGATTTTAGGCAACCCAGGCCCTGGCAAAATTCCAGACCAGGTATATATATATATATATATATATATATATATATATATATATATATATATATATATATATATATATATATATATATATATATATATATATATATATATATATTAGGGATGGAGCGATGTCGTAGCCTTATACTACAGTAAAATGCTCTTATATGTAGTGTAGTCTCTTATCTCCCAGTCTATTACAACATAATCTTCCCACTTAAAAATAATCGTTTCAAATATTGCGTTGTGTTTCTAGCACAAGTATTATATTTCTTTTTTCTGTTTCAGATGCTTTTGTTTATTATATTATAGAGCAGATGTTCTCTATCTCTCTTCATTCAAGAACTGTTTATCTTCAAGTACTTTCCAACTCTGATCACTACTCGAACAAAGAACAAATAAATCAGAAAATATGTTGCAAATGTTGTAATTTCATTTACCACCTTCTATCCAACAAATAAAATAAACCTGAGTGTTTCCTTCTGTTACTTTTTCCAACCTATTACCTTTATTATTTTATTTAATCTCTTAAGTTATACTCTTGTTGAATGTAATCTGAATAAATAATGTTTGTTGTAACCTTAATATCCTTTCAATAAAGTTTAGTTTTAATTCTACCTTATAATTCTAAGTTATTCAAAATGAAATCAATTCTACATAAGACCCAAGAGGAAAAATAAATAAATAATAAATTTATAACTATATTTACAATTTCTTAAATAAATAAGCAGAACTAATTTAGTCTATAAACAGAATATCTTTACCTGAACTCTTAAAACTAATTACTTAAATCCTACAAAGAATAGAAATCTTAAGTTATAAATAAATTATTAAACTTTAATTCTTAAATGAAAACTAATCACTAATCTTTAATAAATGCAATCTTAAATAAGTTAAACTCAAATAAATAAATTAAATTAAATTATTAAACTTAAAAAATTAATTTCAAATACTAAGTTAAATTCTTAAATGTAAACTAATCACTAATCTTTAATAAATGTAATCTTCAATAAGTTAAATCAAATTATTAAAAATTATTAAACTCAAATCAAATTAATTTCAAATACTAAGTTTAAATTCTTAAATGTAAACTAATCACTAATCTTAAATAAATGCAATCTTAAAACTCATAAATAAATTTTATTAAACTCAAAACAAATTAATTTCAAATACTAAGTTTAAATTCTTAAATGTTAACTAATCACTAATCTTTAATAAATGTAATCTTAAATAAGTTAAACTCAAATAAATAAATTATTAAACTCAAATCAAATTAATTTCAAATACTAAGTTTAAATTCTTAAATGTAACTAATCTTTAATAATTAAACTCAATTCTCAACTAAATGTTAAATCTCTAATAAATATTTAAAGCTTTTGCAATCAGTATTAAGTTATATTAACTATAAAAGTTAATATTCAATTATTTCAACAAAATTAAATACTAAATTCTTTTAACTTAAATTATAATTATAGAAGTCTATGGACCTCCTTTCAATATAAAAAGAAGTCTAGGGACTTATACAATAAACAAAAACAAAAGTCTAAAGACCTTCTTTCAATAATAAAAATCTAATGATTTTCTTCCAATTAGGTCTAATGACTATATAATAATAAGCAAAATATGCCTAAGTCTATTGACTCACTATTAATAAAATACTATATTATAATGTATATCTTTTATATCTTTACTAAATCACCCTTATATAATATTCAAAGTTTTAAATTTTCCAAAAACAAATTCTTAATTTTCACAAACAAGTGATTACTATGAAGTCAAAAACAACAATGGCGTCTCTCCTTCTAGAATATGCTGTTCAACCCTCGTAATTCCCGATCGTATCCCTCCGCGAGTCCAACAACCAATCAGAGCTCAGAGATTCCTTTCAAATGTTGTTTAACTATGGTTTTTTCCTCTTCTTCCTTTTTAAACTGTAAACAAAATTATATATAGTTTAAACATCCGCCATCTTGAATGTTCTTATCTAAGCCTGCCTATATATAAAATATCTTAATTCCTTATATTTTATGATAATCAATCTAGAATTTTACTTTAACTTTATTCAACAAATGAATTTATTATATTTCTTATATTACCTTTATAATTTATTTCTTAGTTGAATACAAATTTTATACTATACTATTGGTTAACTTAGGCTCTGTTTCTTAATTTACTTTAATATATTTCTTACTTTATATTTTAATTGAATTCAATAATTTGTATAAACTTAACTCTAAATTTTACACAACAACTTTGAATGTTACTTTAAATTTTGTCCAAAAATCCTTTCAAAAAGCACAAAAATACTTACAGATTTAATGATCTCCTTTTATCCTTGGGGGACCTACTACACCCCCTTCCTTAAGTATACTTACTATTAATGGTTTACTTTATCCTAGGTTGTATTGCAAAGTATTAGGGGTGTCTGTGTACAGATTTTCCATTCAATGTTAATAATTATTAAATTACTAGTATCCGAAATCAATTTCAAAACCAGAAAAACTTGAATTGGAAGACACATTACTTATAATTGGTGCATTATTACTTTCCTCTTGGTAAATTTAATTCCTCTTGTATCCAGGATTCAAGGTTATAAGTGTCAAAATATTTGGAATGTTCAGAACTTACGTAACTACTTTCTATTTCCTCATTTATTTTACTATTGTCTTCTTTAGGCTTAGAGTATTTAGTCAATTGAATATTTAAGGTTTTCGAATTTCTTCCAATTAATCTGAAAAATACTTTGATTGTCTTCTTTAGTAAATCCTTCAAACTCATCACTAGATTCATTCAACTCACTGTTTTCAGATTTTGCCTCTTCGTTCAATTCTTTCAAATCAATTGGGGTTTCGTACCACCTTTTTAAATGTTTATGATGGATCCGATATAATATAGTTTGCCTATATTTGTGTTGGATGTCATACATGATCTTATTTTCATAAACTCGAATGATTTTATATGGGCCTTGATATTTTTCAGCTACTTTATTCATGATATGGTGCCCCTTAAATATTTTCTTCTTTAATACTAATTCATCAACTTTAAATGGCATATATTCAGAGTGACCCTTCATTCCATACTGGCTCCTTCACTGGTTTTTTATGTTACATTATTCAAAAACAATCCTGCTGGGGTTTGTCCAAGATCTCTATGATATGTGTGATTGTACACAGCTACTATATCTCCCAAATGATCATCCCATTCTTCGATGTTATCAATCATTCGAAACATATTTAATAATGTTTGATTCACTCTTTCCACTATACCATTGGTTTGCGGCATATTAGCAACAGTTTGTTTGTGCCTAATTCCCTTTTGTTCTAAAAATTCTTTAAAACTTTTATTTGTAAACTCACTACCATTATCCGACTGAATTTCTAATGGGTCTTTCAAAAAGGTTCCTACCATTCCTCGAAATGCTCTCAAAACTGTGTTGGTTGTTTTGTTAGGTATAGCTACAGCTGCTACCCATTTTGAGTAAACATCTACTCCAACGAGCACATACTTATTTGCTTGTTTGGTTTCGGGCAATTCCATTAAGTCAATGGCCACAATATCAAATGGTTTTTTCGCTTGTACTTTCCACATAGGCGGTTTCTTTTGTCTGGCAGGAAGTAACTTCCTTTGCTTGACATTTCACACAAATTCTAGTTAATCTGTTCACATAACCTTCTATTGTTGGGATTCCATGCTATCTCATTTATTTTGCTTTAACATTTTATCTCGACCAGGATGATAGTGTCTCTTGTGATAATCAATCAATAAATCTTTCACATCTTCATATCCTATTAATGGAAGTTCTTTATCCTTGATAGTTTATATATACGATTTCTTGTTTTTCATAAATTTGTTTAATAAAACGTATATATGGTTTTAAATAATGTAATTTTCTTCATTTCATTTACTCGCTCTTCTTCCGCTTGTCCTTTTCATCTAAAATCAATTTTAATTGCTTTCAATAAATTCTTCCTTTTCTTGTCTGTTCTTAATCTCTTTCTCTAGGTTTTCTTCATCCTTCACATACTTTAATTTGGATCTTAATTGTGGTAACTTCGGGTATTTCAATTTCTTCTTCCTCACTATCTGAATTTGTGGTGTTATTATTCAAATCCTCTTCCGTATTTCCCTCCTGCATCTCCTCTTCTGCATTTCCTTCCCGCACCTCCACTTCTTCATCATCATCTTCCTCTAATTCAAACAATACAATTTCTTTCAAATCTACTTCTTCCATTTCCATACTTAGATTTATTAAATTTATTACTTCAATTTGCCTTTCTTCCACATGGTTTGACAATTCTTGTAGCAGATCAAAATGAACCCCATGCGTACTTAACAAACAACACTTTCTAGTTGATGAATTATCATTCTCATTGTATGAAACATATTGTTCTTTACTATGGTAAATTCTAATACTGATATTGTACAACCTTGCACAAGCTTCTATTACTTCAGCACTAACCATTGTACCAGATGTTGCCATTCTAGATAAATTTTGATTTACTTGCGCATTCTTCACTAAACCATATGTTTTCAAATTATTTTTCACTTCATTCACAGCCTTTTCTCGAATTACTTTGTGTGATTTTTCATCTTCAAACAGAAATATTGCCAATGCAATAAACAAAGCATTACCACCTCCTTTTATCTCCTTGACTTGGAATCCATGTGGCACTATATCTTCATCTAACTCTAAACTTTCTGTATTTTCAGGAACACATCTTGATAAAAAGTCACTAATGTGATTGAATTTTCCTGGTAAATATCTAATTTCAAAATCATATTCAGAGAGGTCAGTCAATGTTCTTGCGATTCTAGCGTTCACTCCTGCCATGTTATGTAAATAGGTTAATGGCTGATGGTCTGACCAAATTACAAACCGTCTACACATCAAAAAGGTCTTAAATACTTTCACACCCCATCGTAAAGCTGATAATTCTTTTTCTAAAATACTATAATTTTTCTGTGCTGGCCCAAAACACATTGAGGCATACGCTATTATTTTTATTTCTCCCTCTTGTTTCTGTTTTAAACATGCTCCTGCTCCAGTTCCAGAAGCATCTACAAATAATTCTAACGGTTGATCACTCATATAATCAGGAAAAGCTAATATAGGTGGTTTTACTAAGGCTTCTTTTAGTTGTTCAAAATTATTTTGACATTCCTGTGTCCATTTAATATTTCTTCCAGTAGTTAGTTGTGACAATGGTCTCATTAATTTTGCCGCTTCAGGAATGTGACGTCTGTAATAGTTTACACTTCCCAGGAAGCTTTGCACTTGTTTAACAGTCCTGGGTACTGGAGCATTCTGAATCGCCTCAATATTTTCTTTTAATGGTAATAGCCCTTCTTCGCTTACTTCTTGTCCCAAAAATTTAACTTTTCTTTTAAACAAATTACATTTTTCTGGCTTGATTTTTAAGTTAAATTCACGAAGTTTATCCAAAACCTGTCTCAAATTAACCAAATGGTCCTCAAAATTTTTTCCTAAGATCAAGATGTCATCTAAGTAAGCCATAACTTGTGCCTTTGAAAAATCTTGCAGCATGAGATTGACTAGCCTTTGAAAGGTCGCTGGGCTGTTGCACAAACCGAAAGGTAATCTAACAAACTCCATATGTTTAGATGACGTCGTAAAAGCAGTGTATTTCTTGGACTCCTCTTCCATTGGTAAATTGTAATACCCCTTAGTCATATCCAATAAACTAAAATACATACTACCTTTCAAATTATAGATACAATCATTAACTGATGGCAAAGGGAAACTATCTTTTATTGTTCTTTGATTTAGGGCACGATAATCTATACATACTCTCACCTTGCCATTCTTCTTGATAATTGGTACTATGGGGCTGCTCCATGGACTTTTTGATGGTCGTATCAAGGCCCTGCTCTTCTAAAACTTTTAATTCCTCGTCCATTAATTCTTGCACTTTGGGATTAAATCTTCTCACTTTTTGTTTAATGGGAGTATAATCACTCAATCTAATTTTATGTTCCATTTGTTTTGTATAGCCTACATCGTTATCATCTCGACTAATGATGTCTTTGTAACTTTCCAAAGTTTCACTAACTATCTCTTGCTGTTCATCTGTTAAATCAGTTTCATTTAATTTAAATCTCTGGGCCAAACTCAAATTATTTTCTGGTTCTGTGTTCGCTTCATCTTGTGTTAATATTTCTAGCAAATTTTCTCCATCGGTACTAAGTTCTATGGCAATGACTTGTAAATTTTCTTTCGTAAGTTTGTATGATTCATCACCTAAATTTATTACATTAATATATGCTCTTTCTCCATGATTTACAGAATTTGACAAAAACAGACCATTCTTCCGAAAATTTACTAATCCTAAAATCTCTGTCCGATACAAATATGGTTTTTGAATTTCTGGAGGCCAGACTAGCTCAATTTTCTGAATATAACCAGGTTTTATCATAAAATTCTTTTTTAATTCTAATTTAACATTACTTATAGGAGTCGGATTAAATTCAAAGTTACAAATACTAATTTCTGTTTCGTTTCCTCTACACACTAACCTATTTCTGACTAAATCTAATTCTAAGAAATGTTTCTTTAAGAAATCAATACCAAAAATCATGTTATGGTTTATTTTATTACTTACAATGAATTTTTCATTTGTTACTCTATAATTACCCAATCTAAAAGACAACACTACTTCACCTTGAGCATTCTCCACATCCCCATGTATTCCAACTAATTTAATATTTGTATCTGATATTCCTTTCCCTAATTCTTGTATCATATCCCAACTAATTACATTAAGTTGCGCTCCAGTATCTACTAAGGCTCTTATTTGTTTTCTTTTAAATTCAACTGTGACATATAACCTATGATCTAAATCTTTAATTGCAAGGTTTCCTTTCTTTCCCTTAATGCCACACTGCTCATTTCCCGAACACCCACTCATAACACTCTTGAAATCTGCACAATCTTTCATCAAATGGTCCTCTTCACAGTAAGGACATTGTAATCTGTTGCTGTTTGATTGTTGTCTTTTATCTGTTCGGTTTCCTTGCTCTCTATTTCTCTCTTGTGCTATCCTTTTCCTACAATCATTAATTCTATGTCCCTGTTTTCCACAAAAATAACAACTTTTATTTTTCTTGTAACACTCTTCTTCAAGATGTCCTTCTTTTTCGCAGAATGTGCATTTTTTGTCTTTTCTTTCCATGATGGCCACCTGAACTTCTGTTTTTCCTTTGTTTGTTTCTGAGACTTTACTAGTACTGGCTTGTTCCACTTTCTTTTCTTGTTTAAAACACAATTCAACGTTGTTTGCTATCTCTATCATTCTATCCACTGTCAAGTCTGGTTCTGTTAATGAAGCAAACTTAACTCTTGCTGCAGAACTTCCACTTAGTCCATCTAAGATCTTTAATTTTTTCATTTCCTGAAACAATGATTGTGTTAAGTCTATTCCTGCCAATACTGCTAACCGATCTAATCTCATTGAAAAATTTATTATAGACTCATCCTTTTCTCTTTTAGCAGACAAATATCGATTCATCAATGTATCTTTACTTATTGCAGCTTGTTTCACCACACACCTTAGTTTTTCTTTTACCTGTGTATATGGTATTCGTCCTCCATCTAAATTATTAAATGCCAATAACATTTCTCCTTCTAAAAATTGACTCAACACCCTACTCCATGTTTCGGTCACATTTGGATACGTATGTGCACAATACAATTCAAAGTCCACTAGAAAAGCATCAAAATCTTGTCCCATCTCCAAACAATACTTCAATGGTGGTGGTACTATGTTTCTACCATAATAGGTGTTATTGGGTAAAACTGGTTCTGGTGTTAGGGGCATCTGTATTCTTCTTCCTACTGGGTTCTGATCCATCCGTATTCTCCCTCTTACATTCTGATCTTCAGGTGTGGAAGTTTGTTGTTCCTCATCTTCTATATTCAACGAGATGAAACCAGTAGCCATTATTCTTGCTTTTACTTTCTTTCCTTGTTGTTAATTATCCTTAGCGCAAATTCTATTTTTATTCTGACTTATTCTGATTTTCACGGTACCTTGGTCACGTTTTCACAGCACCAATTGTATTAGGTGACTTATCCTGGTCACGGCACCAAGTTTATGTCGTAGCCTTATACTACAGTAAAATGCTCTTATATGTAGTGTAGTCTCTTATCTCCCAGTCTATTACAACATAATCTTCCCACTTAAAAATAATCGTTCCAAATATTGCGTTGTGTTTCTAGCACAAGTATTATATTTCTTTTTTCTGTTTCAGATGCTTTTGTTTATTATATTATAGAGCAGATGTTCTCTATCTCTCTTCATTCAAGAACTGTTTATCTTCAAGTACTCCCAACTCTGATCACTACTCGAACAAAGAACAAATAAATCAGAAAATATGTTGCAAATGTTGTAATTTCATTTACCACCTTCTATCAACAAATAAAATAAACCTGAGTGTTTCCTTCTGTTACTTTTCCAACCTATTACCTTTATTTTATTTAATCTCTTAAGTTATACTCAATTGTTTAATGTAATCTGAATAAATAATGTTTGTTGTAACCTTAATATCCTTTCAATAAAGTTTAGTTTTAATTCTACCTTATAATTCTAAGTTATTCAAAATGAAATCAATTCTACATAAGACCCAAGAGGAAAAATAAAATAAATATAAATTATAACTATATTTACAATTTCTTAAATAAATAAGCAGAACTAATTTAGTCCATAAACAAATATCTTTACCTGAACTTTAAAACTAATTACTTAAATCCTACAAAGAATAGAAATCTTAAGTTATAAATAAATTATTAAACTTTAATTCTTAAATGAAAACTAATCACTAATCTTTAATAAATGCAATCTTAAATAAGTTAAACTCAAATAAATAAATTATTAAACTTTCAAAATTATTAAACTCAAAACAAATTAATTTCAAATACTAAGCTTAAATTCTTAAATGTAAACTAATCACTAATCTTTAATAAATGTAATCTTCAATAAGTTAAACTCAAATAAACAAATTATTAAACTTTCAAAATTATTAAACTCAAATCAAATTAATTTCAAATACTAAGTTTAAATTCTTAAATGTAAACTAATCACTAATCTTTAATAAATGCAATCTTAAATAAGTTAAACTCAAATAAATAAATTATTAAACTCAAAACAAATTAATTTCAAATACTAAGTTTAAATTCTTAAATGTTAACTAATCACTAATCTTTAATAAATGCAATCTTAAATAAGTTAAACTCAAATAAATAAATTATTAAACTTTCAAAATTATTAAACTCAAATCAAATTAATTTCAAATACTAAGTTTAAATTCTTAAATGTTAACTAATCTTTAATAATTAAACTCAATTCTCAACTAAATGTTAAATCTCTAATAAATATTTAAAGTTTTGCAATCAGTATTAAGTTATATTAACTATAAAAGTTAATATTCAATTATTCAACAAAATTAAATACTAAATTCTTTTAACTTAAATTATAACTTATAGAAGTCTATGGACCTCCTTTCAATATGAAAAGAAGTCTAGGGACTTATACAATAAACAAAAACAAAAGTCTAAAGACCTTCTTTCAATAATAAAAATCTAATGATTTTCTTCCAATTAGGTCTAATGACTATATAATAATAAGCAAAATATGCCTAAGTCTATTGACTCACTATTAATAAAATACTATATTATAATGTATATCTTTTATATCTTTACTAAATCACCCTTATATAATATTCAAAGTTTTAAATTTTCCAAAAACAAATTCTTAATTTTCACAAACAAGTGATTACTATGAAGTCAAAAACAACAATGGCGCCTCTCCTTCTAGAATATGCTGTTCCAACCCTCGTAATTCCCGATCGTATCCCTCCGCGAGTCCAACAACCAATCAGAGCTCAGAGATTCCTTTCAAATGTTGTTTAACTATGGTTTTTTCCTCTTCTTCTTTTCTTCTGACTTTTAAAACTGTAAACAAAATTATATATAGTTTAAACATCCGCCATCTTGAATGTTCTTATCTAAGCCTGCCTATATATAAAATATCTTGATTCCTTATATTTTATGATAATCAATCTAGAATTTTACATTTAACTTTATTCAACAAATGAATTTATTATATTTCTTATATTACCTTTATAATTTATTTCTTAGTTGATACAAATTTTATACTATACTATGGTTAACTTAGGCTCTGTTTCTTAATGTTACTTTAATGTATTGCTTACTTTATATTTTAATTCAATAATTTGTATAAACTTAACTCTAAATTTTACACAACAACTTTGAATGTTACTTGAAATTTTGTCCAAAAATCTTTCAAAAGCACAAAAATACTTACAGATTTAATGAATCTCCTTTTATCCTTGGGGGACCTACTACAGCGATACCAAATTTTTTACCGATACCGATACCTAAAAATTTACTGATACCGATACCAATTTTTAACTGTTAAGAATATATAATATATATATATATATATATATATATATATATATATATATATATATATATATATATATATATATATATATATATCCGATCCAATTAAGGCTCTAGGGGCCTGTCAGTGGGGCCAGCACTCGCCTCCATCTAAATCTGTGAAATCCCTTGTGAATACTTTCCCCTCCCCAAATACTCACATCTCTCTACCCCAATCACCTCCTCGCCATGCACCTTCAACACAAGCTCCTCTCTCTTCTAACAGTTCTGTCTTTTCAACATTCACGATCAATTCCACCTCTTTTACCTTAATTAAGAATAACAAGTTGATCTTTGTTATAGAAAGAGTTAACTGTTCTAATTTGACCAAAATCGGAACTGGAGTTACAGAGATATAGAATATAAGCCAAAAAATTGTAATTAACGATTAATTAGTAATTAATTAATTGAAAATTTGGAAAATCAAGAAAAAACAATGTTTCGTGGTATTCGAAACTTTAAAGTCAAAGGAAATTGAACATTCCAAAAAAATTGTAAGCCAAAGTGATGAAAAAAATCTGGTATCGCTATCGGTCATTTTACCGATACTTACCGATACCGATACCGATACCGATACCCAAAAATATACCGATACTTCACTCCATCTCTAATATATATATATATATATATATATATATATATATATATATATATATATATATATATATATATATATATATATATATATATATATATATATATATATATATATATATATATATATATATATATATATATGGAATGTTTAAGAATTTTTTGATGATGATGATGATTGCAAATTTGATTATGACAATGACTTATAAAATTAAAAAATCTATTTAAATTTTTTTAACTAGTTTAATAAATTTAACAATTTCATAATAAGGAAGAATTATACTTTATTTAAATGTGTAAATACATATTTTAATACAGGGTGTTCAACTCACTCTCTGCTCCAGAAATGCTCTAATAGATATCAAAGTAGTGGTCATAAGTTAATAAAATTTGCCACAAACAAACCTTGGTGTATGAAAATTATGCTGACATCAAAATAAGTGTTGGAAGTGATCGCCATAAGCATCAAGGCATGACTGCACGCACTATTCCCATGTTACAGAAGGTTGTAACCAACATATTGGGAGTCACAGTATCAATTGCCTACCAAATGTTGTCTTTCAGTTGTATGAGAGTATGTGACTTGTTGCGATACCCTTTCCCATTCAGTTTACACCATATGAAGAAATCTGGCAGGGTAAGGTCAGGCAACTTTGGTTAAAAAGTCCCCTTAGAAATAACCCAATCTTCAAAGAAGGACTCGATTTCATACATACTAACATTGGATGGGTGAAAATGGATGCCATCCTGGCAAGATTAGCCAGTACAGAGTTCCTTATCATTCCAATTTATTTACAAACTTATTGAAGATTTTTAAAATACAAATTTTAACTTATGACTATTACTTTGATATCTATAAGCATATATCTGGGGCCATGCAGCAATAGACTAATAGTAGCATAGTACAGTATAATACTGTATTATACTATTAGTCTTTTGTTGCATAATATTGACACAGCTTTGTTAAAAATAAAAGAAATGAGCATTACCCAATAAAAAAAAGTTATAAAATATGAAAATTATAATGTGGGCCTAGCTAGTAACTAAAGCCTACAGGCACCTAACCTGTACTGTGTAAAGTCTGTCAACTTGTCAAGTCATAATTTTATTTTTAATCACCAAAATATATTAGCTTGATATAATATATTAGAATTTTACTGCTGAATCAGCTAATATATCATTATCTAATTCAATATATCAGACTAGCAAGTAAACTAAATACTCCCATAGTAATAATAGTACCCAAATTTGATAAGTAAAAGTTACTCTAATTTTATCATTGAGGTTTTTGCCAATTTTTCTGAAAAAAAAAAAAAAAAAAAATTCCCAACCAACTCTGGTAATATTAGTTAGAACCTTCCAAAGGAGAATCATGCAATTTATATAATAGATTTTACCCACAAAAAGAAGAAAGAAACTTTATTGGCAAGTAGCAGTAGAAAATGGTTTCACCAAATGTGTAGAATGAAGTGTTAATAGCTGGTGACTTCCAAATAAAATATTTGGATAAACTTTGTCATAAAAATATTAATGCTTGATATACAGTAACTAAGTGATATTTCCAGTGTTATGGATGAAGTTATTATCCATGTGGAAATAAATGATATAGGCAATAGGATACCTGAAAAAATTTCAGAATCTTGTAACACAATTGAAGAAGTGCATTTCGAAAGGTTTGATTTCTGGAATTTTACCTAGTTGGTGAGGAACATAAATGGATTTCACAAGCTGTGAAACAAGAATAAACATTTTAAAATTCTATAAAATGTTAAAAGTATCTGGCTTTTATATTTTTGGAACAGTTTTTATAAAGTAATACATTCCAAAATATGGAATTCACATTAGTCAAAAATGTCAAAATTTTCAGCGATTGAATATTGGAATGCTGTAATTTGGGAAACTAAACAAGAATAGGGTAGGGGTAAAGGGCAAATAGGTAAGAACAGTAATAGCATACCCATCATTAAATTATAAACATTAAAAGTTAAAAAATAGGCATGCTTCTATGCCAATGCTCAGAGCATTAGGAATAAGAAAGAAGCCACAAGGGTCTTTCAAGACTGTCCCAGTCAAACAATAACAAAAGTTGCTATTCACTACAAATGGCTCATCACATACCCAATTTTCCCCATGCAAACAATCAAGCCATAAATATATTGGTCATCTAAACTCTAAACTAACATATGCAAAATCCCTGATATCACAAGGGATTGTCAAAAAATACTCATTAAAATATGCTGCCTTAAAAGCAGAATCAATCATACTTATATCTTGAACATTTCATATATTAATCCAACCTTTTCTTAAAAGTTAAAAGAGTTACTATCAATAACACATTGTGGTAAACCATTCAAGAAATTAACTACTCTGTTGCTGAAAAAATACTTTCTTCTATATTTTTTTGCTATGACCCCTGGTATGCCTACAGTAATCTAGTAAAAAGAACTTACTCACATCTACATAATCAATCTATCTATGAAAACATTTTGAAAACTTGAATCATATCACATCTAAGAAATCTTTCTACAGAAAACAACCCCCAGTTCTATTAACTTATCCTTGTAACTCTTGTTTTTAAAACCAATAATCTTTTTGTTGCTCTGTGCTGTACTGCCTCCAGCATATTATGTCTTTTAAATAAGGAGCTCAAGCCTGTGCACCGTACTCAATCAGAGGTCTAACATAACCATTATAGAGTTTACTGATCACCTTCTTACTTTTATAATTAACATTGTGGTTTATTACTCCTAGCTTCTAAATACTGATTGTAACATTCTAAATTTTTTGGTAAAATAGTTTGATTCTATTTTCTGAATTGATTTCCAATGCTTTCATTGGTGCTGGAGCTTGCTGGTGGGAAAAATATACTCTTGCCAGTGTTGCTAGTGTGGGAAGATCATTCTTGTTTGCCTTTCAGAAGACCCAGAGTCATTGTTGATGCTTAATTTTTTTCATTTTCATTTTACCTAAGTAAACCTGTTGAATTACTATTGTGAATCAAAAATATTTTTAAAATTTTTTTAAAAATTTTTCAAACTTTTATTATATAAAATCTGTAATTTTCTGAAAAAATGCATATAATCATTAATTTAAGTGAATGTTGTCTATTCTATTCCTTCATTAATAATTAATCTCAATTAAAATTTTATCTAATTTTCTTAACCAAAAATTTTTAGTGCTTTTGATCTCTTTACAAATTTTAAGCAACCCTGGCCAGAGCCCCAGTCAAATTAGTGAGACCATACTCTGGCCCCAGCCTTGGCAAAATCCTAACCCCAGTCATTCCCTACTTCTAACTGTCTCTATTTTCTAAGTTCTAATGTTGAGACTTGAGAGTCTTGCAAAATCTTGTCAACTAAATGCTTTACTACTTGACTTTTTATTATTTTTTCTAGAACTTTTATTACCAAGGAGGTCAAACTAACTGGCCTGTAGTTTCCAAAATCATCCCTGAAACCTTTCTTATATATTGGCATCACAGGTGATTTTCCAATCCTCTGGTATCTCACAATAATTAAGAGACCTATTGAATATTAAATATAAACCATATGAAATACCATTACCACCTTCCTTGTATACCATCAGTAGGGACCAACTGGGTTTGGAATTTTGGAAAGGCTGGGGCCAGGGTTGCCTAATATTTGTAAAGAGGTCAAAAGCATTAAAATTTTAGGTTAAGAAAATTTGATATAATTTTAATTAAAAATAATTTAATTATAAGGAAGGAGTAGAATAACCAACATTCACTTAATGATTATATACATTTTTTTCAGAAAAAAAAATTCACAAAATTATAGATTCTGTATAATAAAAATTCAATTTCAATATTGAGGACAATATGGAAATATGTCCATTACAGTCTAATCAGGTAAATATAATAGTTAATAGTACTAGTTTCATCATTAAAATACTGGTGATAGTAAATTAAGTTTTAAAGACTTCAATGAAAATTTAAAAATTGTCAAGAACCTAAATCTTCTAGATTCTCATCTTCATGGGATGTTGTCCTTGCAAACTGATGATTCAGAAGCCAGTACAGGATTATGTCCAAATTTAACTGAGTATGCTGTGACTCTGACTGAGTTGAATAAATATATGAAGATGAAAAAAAATTATGAACAATGACTCTTGCCTACTGGAAGGCAAACAAGAATGATCTCCCCACACTAGCAAGCTACAGCACCAGTGAAAGAAAATTCAAAGCAGGAAAATCAATTCAAAAAGATAGAATCAAACTGTTGCCAAAAAATGTAGAAATGCTACTGTTTTTAAAATACAATCTTAGAGCAATAACATATTCAACGTCACTGCCCTCCATTCCTGATCATTTCACTCCACCAAATTCTAAAACTTATGATGTAAATGTTCAAGAGGATTCTGATAGTGAATAGTGATTTAAGTGAATGAATTGTTTGTTTCCTTTTTTATGCTGCATTCGTTTTGCCCCACCCAATATGTAAAGAAGGAATAATGGAATTAAATTCTTAATTTTCTTATATTTAGTTTGATTTAATCCACCATTAATAAATATAATTTGCAATTAACCCTGTTTTCCCCTGATTATTAGCTGGGGCTGGGGTTTGGGTAGGTCCATAACCATCAAGTCCTGCAGATTTATTATAATCAATATGTTCAAGTAATTTTTTTAAAATCATCAAGTTCAACATTTAGAGATGTAAAACTATCTATACTCTGTTCTTTGATGTAATTGTTATCAATTCTTTTTTGTGTAAATACTGATGCAAAATTTTTGTTAAAAATACTGACAATGATCATCAGACCTAACCACTTTATCATTTACCTTAATAGAACCAGTATTTTTCTGTTATTATTAAATTTATAAAAACTAAAGAATTTCTTCAGATTATTATTATTTCCTTGCCAATTTAAGTTCTGATTGTCTTTTAAACCTCCTTATTACCTGATTCAACTTGGTCCTTATTCTCCTATAAGTTTCTAAATCCATTATACTCCTACTGTCTTTGAACCTCTTGAACCATTTATGCTTATTCCTTATCTTCCTGCTTCACCAATTTAAATTTTATTATTTGCCCTTAACTGCTCTAACTGAAAAACATTTTAACTGAAATTTTATCTAAGATCACTTTGAATGTTTCCCACATTTGAAAATAGTTTAGGTCCTTTTTAAAAATTCCTTATCCCAGTCAATGGCTCCAAGTTTGTTTCTAAATCTATCAAATTCTACACTTTTAAAGTCAAAACCTTTTACCTTGTTTTCTGATAAATGTGGTTTAGCTATTACATTTAAATTAAACCCCATTATTCTATTATCATTGTTCCTCAAATTTCCTTCAACTGTAATATTAAACAAAGAATCTTCATTTACAGTTATTAGTTCTAATAATGCATTAGAATTTGTTGCTTCATTAATTACCTGGCTTAAAAAAAATTATCAAGTATACAGTCAATAAATAACAAACTAGTTTAATCAATACAATAAAAAGTACTCCAATCAATTTCAGGAAAATTGAAATCACCCAAATTTGATAATACCTACTTCTTTAACATTGCAAACTGCATAATCTCATTTATCATTGCAACATTCAAATCCTGATCCTGAGAAGGGGCTCTGTAAAAGGCTCCTATTCTATATAGTTTACTATCCATAACTACATCAACCCGTAAAGATTCAACTTCTGGAACAATTCTAAATTCTATCTAGTCTCTGAACAGATTGAGTTGCGTTTCTAATATAAAGAGCAACACCTCCACCTTTCCTACAAATATGCTGGTAAAGATAAAATGAATAACCCTCAATTTCAAATTCTTGTAATGAGTTGCCAAATAGGTTTTCATTTACCCACATCTTAGTGACACAAATCATGTTCAATTTTTCATCTACTATGTACCCCATTAACTCATCTTTCATATTTTAAAACTTGAGCATTTGTAAAAAAAAAGAATTTTCTGAACACTATTTTTATTTATAAATTTGCCCTTTACCCCTATCTTCATTTAGTTTCTCAAATTACATGACTCCAATATTTCCTTATTGAAAATTTTGACACCTTTTCTTCTTAAGTGGACTCCATCTTTTCCAAGCATATCCTCCTTTGTATAAAACTTTTCCTAAAAATCTAGATACTTTATACTATTAATATTCCAAAGGTTCTTTAAACGTTCATTCATGTTCAATGCCCATGAAATCCACTCATGTCCCACACCAACTCTAGATAAAATTCCTGAAATAACATTTTTCTCTTTCGGCAATGGGCCTGTATTCCAAGACAACATCGATCCATCTATCCATTAGGCCTGTATCCCACAGCAACATTGATCCATCTATCAGTTACGCCTATATCACACAGCAACATCAATCATTCAGGTTATGTTAAGTCTAACTAAGTACATTCAAAAACTAAATAATTATAATATAAATGAAATGAAAGCTAAACAATAATACAAATATCAAAAAAATTTGAATTATGTCAATGTTTTGATACATTGATATTTCCATATATCAAATGGTTAGACAATTTCTTTAAATATATATATATATATATATATATATATATATATATATATATATATATATATATATATATATATATATTAGAGATGTACCGAAAGTATCAGTATCAGCAATTTTTTGGGTATCAGTATCGGTTAATTTGGCTGATACTTTGAATTCGACTACTAAGTGATGTCTTTATCTTAAAGGAGTATATTATGTCGTATTTGAATAATAGCGTATTTTATATTTTGTCTTTACTGCTGATTAATTGAGGTCTCTTCTTTCATTATTTTTATTCTTTATATTATAGCTAGTTAAAGAATCTTCTTGTAAATTGTAATCATGTTAAAACATAAATGTGAGTAGCTAAACTTTGTTAATACTTACTGGAAAATGAAAATGGAATATTTTTTGAATAAACACAAACAAAAAAAAAGTTATTAGTATTATATTTGCATTTATTATTCCTAAAAGATAATATTTTAATTTACAAAAAACATACTTGGGCACAACCAAATATGAAATACATGACTAAGTATTGGTTGTACAGGGAATGCAATCCTCAGTTGCCTAGCAGTACACAATTTTTCTATCTTATTACTGTGTATTTCTTATAATAATAAAAGTATCGGTATCAGTATCTTAAAAAAAATAGAGCATCAGTATCAGTATCAGCCTCTTTACTGATATCGGTACCTCTCTAAATATATATATATATATATATATATATATATATATATATATATATATATATATATATATATATATATATATATATATATATATGCTTAGGTTAAGAAGTTGTCTGACCTTGTGTATCGATATTTTGAAATTTCTATCTATCAATTAAGACCTGTATCACACGGCAAACTTCAGGTCATTCAGGTTATGATAGGTCAAACTAAATATACTAGGAAACTAAATAATAATAATAATAATAAGGCATACATGAAATGAAAGATAAATAATACAAATATCAAAAAAAAATTTGCATTGATATATCGATGTTTCCATATATCAAAGGTCAGACAACTTCTTAACCTTTACCATATATATATATATATATATATATATATATATATATATATATATATATATATATATATATATATATATATATAAATATATATATAAAATATATAATATATATATAAAAATATCAATATATTGAAATATATGAAAATATATGAAATATATTAAATATTGATATATCAATGCAAAGTTTTTGATATTTGTATTATTATTATTATTTAGCTTTCTTTTCATTTTTGCTTATTATTATTACTACTATTATTATTATTTAGTTTTCTAGAGTACTTAGTTCGACTTATCATAACCTGAATGACCAATGTTGCCGTATGATACAGACCTAGCCGATAGATAGAAATTTCAAAATATCAATATATACAAGGTCAAATAACTTCTTAACCTAAGCCTATATATATATATATATATATATATATAT
The DNA here is from genome assembly GCA_009176605.1 of Armadillidium nasatum. Lineage (NCBI taxonomy): Eukaryota > Metazoa > Arthropoda > Malacostraca > Isopoda > Armadillidiidae > Armadillidium > Armadillidium nasatum. The sequence goes on from SEYY01020254.1 coordinate 79,573, forward strand.
ATATATATATATAATATATATATATATATATATATATATATATATATATATATATATATATATATATATATATATATATATATATATATGGGTATTCTAATTGACTGAAGATATCTTCATAGAGTCGGTATATTATAAGCTCTACCTACTAATTATTTTAATTTGTCATTTTGCTATATTACATATAATTATTTTTTTGATGATATACATATCTAATAAACTGAATACACTATTACTATTCATACCAAATTCTATAATGAATTTCCTTTTTAAAAAAAATCATAGGAGCAATGCTATATGCATGAAAATATTATCATTAGGCTGAAGAGATTAATTTATTAAAACCTTGGGTATTATTTTAACAAAGAAAAAAACTAATTCTACTTTTCATTATTTACTAGGCCTATTTTTATATTACCTAAAACCAGACCTAACTTTAAAAAGAATGAATCCTAATACTAAATCTGTGAGGTTTATAAAGAAATAGCCTATATATAAAACCATTCAAGGGTATATAAAAATCACCTTGCAATGTCTCTCCTTAGAGTTCTTATCATAATCATTGTCAATATTCCAGACAGAAAGAAAACCACAACTAATGAGTTAACTATAGAGAACCAATGAATTTGAACATCAGTCATTTGAAGATAAATATCCCAACGTGAAGCCCATCGAACTTTTGAACTCTTCCATACAATTGAATAGGTAAAGACAAGTTCCGTATCCTTTCCATCTGTATTAACCTTCTGGTTTTTAAATTTACTTGGAAGTGAGCAACCTTTTCCATTTTCACTTAATTCAGATAAATCAATACTAGCAGTCTCAACCTCAAAACCTACCACACGGTAATCTTGATCATTATCAGTATGATATGAAAGAATAAGTTTTAAATGATTATTGATATATACATTATTATCAATAACATAACCAAGTTTGTAGCCTCTCTCAAAAATTTCTTCTCTTGTATCTGGTAAGGGGATTTTGGTTGCACATGGGAGATTATCAACTAATAAATGGACATAATATTCGTGCTTTATTCTATCTGCAACTTCTTTTGATTCTGCTGCATTCCATTTCAAAGGATCACTTTTGCTTTTACACAATATTTTGCATTCAACTGACTGCTTCATAAAAACCTCATAAAGTGTGTTGACAATTCTATCACCTCTTAATATTTCTCCCAAATTCTCTGTTTTGTATACTGGTTTTTCTGGACTACAAAATGGTAACGAATAATATTCATATGGTAGCTGAGTAAGAGAACTTGTCATTTTCACTGCCTTTACTTCCACAGAACTATTTTCTTGAAATTCTACAGGCGCCACACCAGGAACATAAAAACATTGTGTTGGTGCAAGTATCAATAAAAATACTAAAGGTAAGTTAATACAACGATATAATTCTTCAACAAACTTCATGTTTGTTTAATTATAACACTGATTTAAAGTCAAATTACAATATTACGATCATGAATTAAGAATAGTTTTTTCCTCCCAACTTTTCATGCCAACGAATCAAAACAAACTGCCATAATGGCGATTTTAGAAGGAAAATTGATTTGAGGTGAAATTTCTTCAAAATATTTACTAGAGCATGATCTATATGTTAAAGTATTAAAGTAATGAATCGTCAGATTTTATATTATATTATATTATATTATATTATATTATATATATATATATATATATATATATATATATATATATATATATATATATATATATATATATATATATATATATATATATATATATATATATATATATATATATATATATATATATATATATATATATATATATATATATATATATATATATATATATATATATATATATATATATATATATATATATATATATATATATATATATATATATATATATATATATATATATATATATATATATATATATATATATATATATATATATATATATATATATATATATATATATATATATATATATATATATATATATATATATATATATATATATATATATATATATATATATATATATATATATATATATATATATATATATATATATATATATATATATATATATATATATATATATATATATATATATATATATATATATATATATATATATATATATATATATATATATATATATATATATATATATATATATATATATATATATATATATATATATATATATAGAGAATCCTTATATTTTTATTTAATTTTAATAGATTTTGAAGTATCAAACACGCCCTAAACTTTCTTACAAACAACAACATTTTACATGTTGATGACTAGGTTCATGTTTTTGAAAGCTAGGCCGGTTACTTGCAATTTTAACATCGGAAAAGTAAGTCATCTTTGACAGTTATGTTGACATATTTTAACTAAAGAATACTCATCAAAGTCAGAACAAGTCGAAGAAAAAGATGAGTACTTTACCTTTTTAACCTTTTAAATTACATAGCCATTTGGTAGTTATATATATAGTTGACCCTTAGGGTAAGAGTCTCTATAGAGCTTTGTGAGAAAGTTAGGGCCTAACTTGACATACTCAACCCTGATACCAAGTTTGCTTATTGACTTGGGTTGGGTTAGTTTATTAACTTGAATTGTATGATTGACGTGACTTACTGTTTAATCTAGGCCTTGGGTTTTGAGCAGAGTTTTGTGAGTTCTTGCTTGTTCCTACTTGGCTGAAAAGTTACTTAATTTACTACTCACAAAAATTTACTTATGCGCTTATACAAAAGAGCCAAACATCCAAGTTAATTTACTTTGGAAATCAAATAAATCCCGTTACTTTACAATTACAGAATATTTTAAATGGTGAGTTCTTTATTAATTTCTTTTATTAATTTGTAGGCTAAATTTTAATAGAATAAGGTTTATTCTCGGCAAAAGCAGTTACCATATCTGCCTAAAGCGTTTTCATGGGTTTCACGCCACAGAAATCCCAACAATATATATATATATATATATATATATATATATATATATATATATATATATATATATATATATATATATATATATATATATATATATATATATATATATATATATATATATATATATATATATATATATATATATATATATATATATATATATATATATATATATATATATATATATATATATATATATATATATATATATATATATATATATATATATATATAATATATATATATATATATATATATAATATATATATATATATATATATATATATATATATAATATAATATATATATATATATATATATATATATATATATATATATATACTATATATATTATATATATAATATATTATATATATATATATTATATATATATATATATATATATATATATATATATATATATATATATATATATATATATATATATATATATATATATATATATATTATATATATATATATATATATATATATATATATATATATATATATATATATATATATATATAATATATATATATATATATATATATATATATATATATACTATATATATATATATATATATATATATATATATATATATATATATATATATATATATATATATATATATATATATATATATATATATATATATATATATATATATATATATATATATATATGGGGCGTCGCCAGCTTTTTATAGAAACTTACTAAGAAAGAAGCAGACATATTTAACTAGAAACATTTGTTTGGATTTGAAAATAAAAAATATTTGATTTTTTTTTTTTTATTTTATTAATATGCCTATAGAATATCAAGTACAATATGAAATTATTATTAAAAAAAGAAATATTCTTGGGTTTATTTCAAATTTTTCAACTACTGTTTGAATAAAGTAATCATAATTGTCAAGCACAAAATTTTCTGTGTACACTCATCATAGCCAGTCCGTTTAACATGTTCCCTCCCATAGTGCTTCGTAACCAAGTCTTTATCATTCCCAGAGTACTGAAAGAGCACTCTACTATACTGGTGATGCATGGCTGGGCGAGTAGTATCACCAGAGCCTTTTTCGTCTCCGGAAAGAAAGCTTCAGTCTCTTTAAGACTTGTGGAGACGACAAAATCTTTTAGTTCTTCACTACTCAGTTTCTTTTCCCTTCAAATTTTGTACCAAAGTTTCAGCTCTGATTCTAGGGCCATCTAAATGATAAAAGCTGTAAAATGAAACTGTCTTTTCCTTTAATTCATAGATTGTCATGAGTAACATGTGGAAAGGATGTAAATATGTCAGTGCAAAGGCAGGTGCATTTTCAGTAGAAAGGCGTAATTCTGTAGAAGAAGTTATTGAATCCAGACACGGAATTATTATGGATCTGCTTCTGAACTCCGTAGGATTTGATGTTGGATAGTTGCTGCGGTGCTGATACCTTCCAACAATCCGTAGTGTATTCAGATCCAGTCTTAATTGTTCGGAGATTTGATTAGCTTCTTTTAACACTTCATCGGTGATTTTGTCTTCATCCTTACGATGGTGCCTAACCATTTCCACAATGAGTTTAATTTGCTGCAAGGTTTTGATGAAATCCAAGGTCTTGTATTAGAGAGAATTAACAACTGGCTCTAACACCGAAAAGTACCGCACCATGATGGATGACGATTTACATGCCCCTGTATGCAACAAAAATGCGTTTTTTCTTGTGGCGGTATTTCCTTTAATGGAAAGGGTTTCTAACACTAGGATATTCGTTCAAAGTGCTTCTTAAATACTCTGATACACTTGTGTTTTTCAGATCATCCTGGTCTGGCATAGGCTTAGGACGTTTAGCATTAATTTTCTTCTCAAGATCGACTCTCGGAAAACCTAATAATGTCCTTTATAGTTTCAACATTATTGTGGATTTCAGGTATTGTATTCAAATCATTTACTACCATATTTAGTTTGTGTTAAGAACAATGATAGAACAACGTTTTTTTTTATACTTTTCCTGCAATATTGCTTGGACCACACATTCTTTGCCAGACATCGTAGAACAGCCATCGAAACCCAAGCCCAAGCATTTCTTAGGATCCTGTTCTTCGCTCGGGACAAAATCGTCAATGGCTTTTTGCACAAGCACTTTTAGTTCTACAAAGCTAATAAATTCCTTTTTAATTTTATCAGTCTCTTTGTCGAAATAACTCATCCATATTTATAACTGTTCCTTTTCACAAATATCAGCGGTTTCATCTGCTAGCAAGCTATACGCTCACGCTTCCTTGACCTTATTAACGATCATTTCCTTTATAATAGTACCACATAAATAAATAGTCTCATTTTGAATCTGAACTGATTGGTATGTGGCATTTTTCTTCACATGTTCAAAATGGTTTTTCAATTACTGGTCTCCAGCATCTATTCGTAAACAGCACAAATATTTCAGCACTCCCTCGTCATGATGTTTATCCAGAAGCGATAAATCGTGGGTACCAGAAAATGTCACATGAAATTATTGAAGATTATACCGTTTTATTTTTTCCGTTTTCTTTGATTTAATTTGAATGTTTGTAACAATCTTGTCGCTTCAAAACAGATGCCAACCTTTCAAACCTCAAGAACATTTTACATTATAAAAAGGTCATTATTAAAGAGGACCCCTTCTTTTATTGTGGAAATTACTAAACTTGAAAAATTTGGAGTATTATGTCTCCAATGATTGAAACTTCCATTATTCAAACAATCTTTCATCTTTCTTTTTCTCAGAAATTAGATCTGTCCAACGTATTACAATCTACCAAATTACCAAATAATTCAGCTTTTGTAAAGGATGATAGATTCTTCTTATGCATTTATTTTTGAAACTGGTAATAACACATTAGTTTATTAATTCACATTTATTTGTGATAAATCAAAGTTTATCTTATAAGAAAACTTTGAATCCTCAAATCATTATATTATAATACGTCATTATAATATAATGAATCATTATAATACGCTTACCTATATAGCTCTATGCTAGAACGTCATAATTAAGATAAGGGGAAATGGAGGAGTTTTATAATATTTTCAGAATTAAGTATTTTTTTTCGGAAGGTCACTTATCACGGCTTTATTAAAACTGGTTTTTAGTACAATTATTAAGTTATTTTGAAGGAAGGTTCCAAAGTGAAAACTTTGCCGGAGAGTGGCAGAAGTTATATAATAGCCTAATCAGTGAAAGCCATGATAATGAATAGGAGGATCTTATAAGTTCTTTTAACGGCAGGAGACCGAGGTTTGTCTTTTATTGAATAAATATTAAATTCCTCTTTTAACTGAGTTTGAACCGCGAATTATAATTTTTGATTTTCTATCACTTGATTATCATACTACTATATGGCAAATCTTCCTGCTGATGTCTTACTCAAATTTCCCCTTTAGAATTAAAAGCTTTATTTATTCTTAAAAAATATCTTTCTTTCAATTTATGAGCTAGAATCTTTTTATCTATGTTTCGAGAATCTCGGAATTTTTATCTATTAATTTCTACTTCTACATTAATTGTAATTAAAGTAACATTCGTATATTAAGATGTTAACTTCCGTAGATACTTTTGTATTAAAGTTTAAAACAAAGAAACATTTTCATCAGTTAATATTTATTTTGAACCACATTCATCTCTTATTTTCCGATTTCTACATTAAGAAAAGAAAATTTTTTTTTCGTATTTTTTAATATATTTTATTTTTATGCGATTAATAACAGAAAGATTTGGAAACAACTCAATTCTTCCGATCTTAGTTCTGATCGTCAGTATGTCTTTCGAAAAGAACGTTCTACTAGTAATCTTCTTTTCCTTCTCTCTGACTCTTGGTCCTTAACTCTGTGGCATTTCGTTGAATATTTTACTATCGCGCTTGACATATCGAAAACCTTTTGATTTAGGAATCTGTTCTATTCTCTGTGGCCTTCTCTCTGATTTCCTTCCTGCTGATTTTGTATACGGCCAACGTTCATCCTTTAAATCTATTAACTTTTTTCATCAGGGATCTAAGACCTATCCCCAACTCTTTTTCTATTTTTCATTAATGGTCTTCAATCTATTACTTAGTTACTTATCCACTCCTATGCTGATGACTTTACCCTTCATTACTCCTTTGAATTTGAAAGCTGCCCCTTCCAACAACAGTTTATTGATGCTAGGAGGAATTCCTTGGAGCAATTTGTTTTCAATGCCTCAAAAACTTAGTTCCTATACCTCTCCACTCGATACAACTTTCCAAACAACTGTGACATCTTTGAAAACACAACTCAAATCTTCGTCTGTCCTTAATATTCTCTGTATTTCCTTTTCTCGTAATGTTTCTCGGAAGGATCGCATTACCTCTCCTTCTATGCAAACTTCTAAGAGGTTGAATTTTCCGAGGTGACTTCAGAACTTCTTCAAGCCACTCCAGTTGCTTGCTTTTTTGTAGTGGTGTTGTTCCCCCCAGTATGGAGTACGCCTCACACATCTGAGCTGTGGAAAACGTGGCGTCTAGGGTTCATTGTCTTATCAACTCTTTCGCTCTCACTAATTCTCTCAAGTATCTCTCTACCCGTCGAATTAATGCATCGCTCTCTATACTAAAGCTATTTCAAAGGACACTTCTCTTTAGAACTCTCTAATCCCATACTTTCATACTTGCTCCATTAAGAATGGCTAGTGCGAAACGACTTTCTACACAGTCTCATCTTTTCTCTAATCCCAGACATAACCGCTATGCCGAATCTTATATAAATTCCACTTTTAAAGTATGAAACACACATATTCATCTACCTTTCCAACGTCCTTTGACTTGCACACACTCAAATACCGCGTATTGGAAATTGGCGGTCATTAGTTTAATTTGAATTTCCATTTGATTTTTCATTTCTGATACAAATCGGCAGGTTTCTTGCCTCTGCATACCGGAGGATATATATATATATATATATATATATATATATATATATATATATATATATATATATATATATATATATATATATATATATATATATATATATATATATATATATATATATATATATATATATATATATATATATATATATATATATATATATATATATATATATATATATATATATATATATATATATATATATATATATATATATATATATATATATATATATATATATATATATATATATATATATATATATATATATATATATATATCAATTCAATTATTCCTTAAATCTTTATTTAGAAAATGATTATCATTAAAGACACGCAGCGTTGTAAAGTTTTTTTTATTTTTTTTTATTTTTACATTGGTTGAGAAATGATAATTTCTGTGGAATTTCAAGTTCGGAATTGGAGTTTGTTATTTAAAGGTGCCATCGCCATCGATGAACCTTTGCTATTTGTTTGTATTTCAGCAAATTGGAATACGACAAAGTAGCGAATTCAAAGTCGCTTAAAAATTGCAATTTCAATTGCTTATGTTCTTTATAAAAACTGTGTAATAATAACAATGTTTTTATTATTAGGATTTTACTATTTGTATTGTGGATCATTTATTTAAGGTTTATATAGAAAGTAAGTTAAAACATGATCACTCAGTTGCTCTTACAATATATATATATATATATATATATATATATATATATATATATATATATATATATATATATATATATATATATATATATATATATATATATATATATATATATATATATAATATATATATATTAGGTGGAGATTGTTTCTGAGTTTCGATATTTTTTATATCGATATTTTTTTATGTCGATATTTTATTTTGATCGATATTTTCCTGCCTATAATTAGCCCTAGGCTACTATGTCGTGCAAACGTTCTTGTGTACGTTAGGTCTCTTTTACGGCAAATTCTTGTGTAGGTTAGGCCTCTTTTTAAGGCAATTTCAGTAGTTCAGGTTATGATAAGTAGAATTAGGTTCTGCTAGAAAAGTAAGTAATAATAATTGTGTCTATGTCTAGTAATAGTACCTCGTACCTCTGACAACTCTCTTGTTTACGATAGGCTTCTCCGATATTTTCGATTTTCGATATTTTTTAACAATCGAAACTCAGAAACAATCTCCACCTTTACCATATATATATATATATATATATATATATATATATATATATATATATATATATATATATATATATATATATATATATATATATATATATATATATATATATATATATATATATATATATATATATATATATATAAACGAAGGAGAAATTTGAATGGTAAGATTAAACATTCAAATTTCACTCTCCATTGCTCAATAACTAGTCTCTTCATGCTCTTCATTCACAGTGAGTGAAAATATATCCTGTATAGGCACTACTGTCTTCTTCACATACCACATTCATTATTTTCACGCTCATACACCTTTTTTAAATAACTTTTCAAAATGGCGATCACATGTAATTTTGAAGTTGTTTTTAAAGATACCCCTTTCATCCACATCTTCCCCATTATCTCTTGGAAGTTGGAGACTTCTGATGTTGGGATTGGTACCTCAACCGAATTACCAACTTTTTCTGGGACACTGTCCTCTTCTTAAATTTCTTTCAAAATTCATGTATTATTTTCTAAATTTAACTTTGTTGAACATCATATTTTTTTTTCATTTAGATCTCTTTTAAACCTAAATTTGAATGCTTAACTGCTTCTTCAAGCTTGACTTTGTTTTCTCTTGTTGTCTATATCCTCAATTTTCATCCAGAGTCGAATATTATGTATTTGTTCTCTATAAGATTTTGTTCACGATATTTTAATTTGGAGTTTTTAATAGTTTCCACTTAATGATTAAATCTGCTTGTCTTATATATCTCCTTACTTTGCTATCTGTCTTAAATTCTTTGACTTTCTATATTCCAAACTAGAACAAATTCTCACTTCTTTTTTCTTCTTTCTTTGAAATCGACATTCAGGATTAATTTTAATATTCAACGCACCACTGTTCTCAAAATACTAGTGAACATGCCTAGTAATTTTCTCTATTTATTACAATATTAATGAGTAGATGGTGCAGCTCCTTGTAGTTATAGTGCAAAAATTGTCCTAACGAATCGTTGAGACAAGTGGCAGAAAATTCATAGTAAAATTTTTAATGGAGGAAAGACATGTAAATAATAAGAAAGTAGCTTCACCGATTTATTTTCTAAGAAGAAAATAACTGAAAAAAATTTGCTGACATTTTTGCCTCTTGTCCCAACGATTCGTTAGGACAGTTTTTTCAGCGTATCCATGATATTTTCTTAACTTTATCTCCTTCTTCTGAATCCTCCGAACACCTTAACATCTTCGTATCTGGTTCAATCTTTTTCAAGTTTTCCGCAGGAGTGACCCACGCCAAAGGCGAAATATTGTTTCACTGCAAAAATTGTCCTAACGAATCGTTGGGACAAGTGACAAAAATATCACATCAAATTTTTTTCAATTATTTTCTTATTAGAAAATAAATCGGTGAAGCGACTTTCTTATTATTAATATGTCTTTTCTGTTTTGAAAATTTCGCTGTGACATTTTTTCCACTTGTCCCAACGATTCGTTAGGACAATTTTTGCTATTTTATGATATTTACTGTTACCAGATTGAATTTTCAACCTCATTTCTATGACTTCTCTCGAAAGAACAAATTACTGCTTAAAATCAGACATAACCACAATTCTAACTTAAACATATACTCAACCTAAAGTATACATATATATATATATATATATATATATATATATATATATATATATATATATATATATATATATATATATATATATATATATATATATATATATATATATATATATATATATATATATATATATATATATATATATATATACTCTCCCCTCTCCCTGATTCCCTTGACTTGCACCCTTTATAAAGACGTGTAACTTAACACTGTTTTCCTGAATGATAATTTGATCATACTGATCTCTGATGGATCATATATATATATATATATATATATATATATATATATATATATATATATATATATATATATATATATATATATATATATATATATATATATATATGTGTGTGTGTGTGTGTGTGTGTGTGTGTGTGTGTGTGTGTGTGTATGTGTGTGTGGAGCTAAGCAATAACTCTTAGAAATTAACTTATGGTATACCTGCGTGTTGCTGAAAGTTCGTTTGTTTGTTTGTTCGTGCAAGCATGTGCTTAAATCAATAAGAGTTTCGAGCTAAGAAAAAGAAAGTTGGGTGCAAGGAGGCTCTCCTCTATTTCCCCTTTAAATGTTTTGTCATTTAGTGGATTAGAAGAATTTTCTTTAAAAGCTAAAAAAGAATCTATGGAGAATTCTTTGCGTTCTGATATTTCACTGGTACGGACCAACAATAATTTTCTCTTCAATTCCCTTTCTGCAAAAGTGTATTAACCCTGTATATATATATATATATATATATATATATATATATATATATATATATATATATATATATATATATATATATATATATATATATATATATATATATATATATATATATATATATATATATATATATATATATATATATATATATATATATATATATATATATATATATATATATATATATATATATATATATATATATATATATATATATATATATATATATATATATATATATATATATATATATATATATATATATATATATATATATATATATATATATATATATATATATATATATATATATATATATACTATATACTATATTATTTCAGAATAACAGTTCCTATATAAAGTTTCGAACGAGACATGGCTTGTCACCCAGATATTACAAAGACTAAACTTTGGCCAAAGTTCTTAGAAGATTGCCTCATTCTTAGAGAATTTGCCTCTCAGCATCTTGAAATATTATTCCTGAAGGACATTTTAAAGTAGAAGTTCAGACACTATTCTCGTTCACTGAATAAGCGTAAATGGAAGTATTTTACTTTGAAATGGGTAAATTTTATAATTTTTTTAGTTTTTAATAGGGATGGAGTGAAGTATCGGTATCGGCAAGTATCGGCATATTTTCCGATACTGTATCGGTATCGGTATCGGTAGTAGTATCGGCAAGTATCGGCATATTTTTAGGTATCGGGTATCGGGTAATTTTTAGGTATCGGTATCGGTAAAAAATTTGGTATCGCTCCATCCCTGGTTTTTAATAACCGGCATTTAGATCTGTGATAAAAAATTATGTTAGGTGGATAATCAGAATATGTAGCCATATTGAGTAGTTTATAATATTGTTTATTTCTGAAAATATATCTCAGAGTTACATCGATTTAGATTTTCTGCTTTGTTATAAGATGTTATAAGATTTTTAAGATTTTTATAAGATTTATAAGATTTTCTGCTTGTTATTTTATCAATAGTACAAACCATATGTTGAATGTTATTAATTTCGCAGTTTAATGTTAAGGAATATACATAAATTAACATACTGAAAGAAAATACTTCTTCTGGAGTGTAGGATTTATTTTATGGCTTTTACTCTTTGTAAGAGTTAATTTGGGTTTAACTAAATGGATTAAGCTTTAAACCATCTACATGGGAGAGCATCACCAGCTCTCGGAGCGTGTGGTTTGGCTCTCTCTGAACTGGTGGTAGCCTGAAGGGCAGTATTTTGTCTACCTGGAGGGACGGCCTATGCCCTCGTAGGTGAGGTCCGCTCTCAGAAAAAGAAGCAAAAAAAAAAACCATCTACATTTTCTGTGACGGAGGAATCCTTATTGCCTCAACTCGTATTCTGCACCAAATTCTTGGATGACAAGCAACCACATCTCAACCTAAATCCATTAAAGAGACTTATGGTACTGGTAGGTAAAATATGGTTCTGAGGAAGTTTAATGAATATTTCTTGTTCTGAAAAAATGATATAACAAATGAACTGATACCTTGAAAGAATGAACATTCTATGGGAAATTATAAACACTTATGAAACAAAAGCATCTTTGTTTTTTCAAGGTATTGAGAAAGCAACAAGTAGAGGGTATATGTATCAGTGCGGTAATTAGGACTGCTAAGAGGGAGACACAGGAAGGTATCAATGGATGGGATGATACAGTGTATACATATTGCGAACTGTAAACTACTGCGAAAGGTAAGAACAATTGGCAAGAGTATGAAACAAATAATTTTTCATGATTGCCAGAGGTCAAGTCGATATATATATATATATATATATAAATATAATATATATATATATATATATATATATATATATATATATATATATATATATATATATATATATATATATATATATATATATATATATATATATATATATATATATATATATATATATATATATATATATATATATATATATATATATATATATATATATATATATATATATATATATATATATATATATATATATATATATATATATATATATATATATATATATATATATATATATATATATATATATATATATTATATAATTATGGATAGGCAGGAGGGCCACAAAATTTCACACAAGTTAGAAAGTTCCATGGAAGTTATTATTATTATTATTATTATTATTATTATTATTATTATTATTATTATTATTATTATATATATATATATATATATATTATATATATATATATATATATATATATATATTATATATATATATATATATATATATATATATATATATTATATATAATATTTCAAATTAAATTAATTAATTCAAATAAAATAAAATAAAATAAAATATAAGAAATATATAAACAAAATTAATTAAATAAAATAAATAAAAATATAAAACATACAAGGCATTTGATTGTGTGCAGGTGAAAGGAAGTTGGGAAAGTAAATAAAGAAAGTGTGTTCTAGACTTTACCTGTAGAGTACATAAAGTGCTTATGAACATGTGACTTTCATTTCAAACATGTTCTGATTTCAGTTTCGAGAATTTTCTTTTCTACCATAATCCGGCTCTAATCTACCAAAATTTACTGGTTCGGAGAATCCGGATTCTGATTCCGGAACCCAATTCCAGTTCCGAAGTTCCGATTCCACAGCTCTGTCTGTAAGTTGTGGTTCAAATTTACTGATTCGGGGAATCCGGATTCTGATTCCAGAACTCAATTCTAGTTCCGATTCCAAAGCTCTGTCTGTAAGTTGTGGTTCAGATTGGGAATTTTTTTTCCTGTTTTGTTACCAGTACAAATAGAAATTTCAATGAATCATACGCAACTGCGCATGTTATAATGAAAGTTTTATTTTGACAGAGTCAGGCACAAAGCCAATAATTCGGATATACACTTTTTAAATTAGGATCTTATCCTTTCGTAATCTTTCTTCAGATATTTTTTCTCGAGCTTCTAGAGTTTTGTTTTTCACAGACACCGCCTCCTATTAAAATAATTAATAATATTGCTGCTCAATAATATTCTATCCTCAACTCTCTGAGCATCATAATGCTCTCTCTTGCACCAAAGTTTACCTAATAATAAGTTAGAGTAATCTTATAAAATTCCCTTTCTATTTGTATGAAACTTTATTTCTTGAGGTACCTGAACTTTTATGTTTTTGTTATAAAGTCAGATAAAAATAATATTGTTGCCAGATAGGGGTTGTAAGAATCTTCAGAAACTTTTATTTTTCATTAAGTTCGTACATTAAAAAAAGTGTATTTTGATGTATTGTAGCGATTGTAGTTTGCTAGAAACATTTTAAAAATATTTTAAAGTTTTTTTTTTTTATACCAGTTTGCAAAAATTTTTGATACAAACAAATTTAAATTTATTAAATTGTCTTATTTAAATCCAGAAATTATATGCATTATAGTTAACCCAAAAATTACAATTCATAAAAAGTATGAGGGAAAACAGGGTGAATTTGAATATTTGAATATATATATATATTTGAATTTGAATATATATATATATATATATATATATATATATATATATATATATATATATATATATATATATATATATATATATATATATATATATATATATATATATATATATATATATATATATATATATATATATATATATATATATATATATATATATATATATATATATATATATAATATATATAATAAAAAGCTTATCCTATAATATGGTAAATATTGGGAAAAACTATTTGGTCAAAACTTCAGGAAAAACAGCTTTTTTTAATATCGACTAATTAAAAATAAAACTAGATAAAAAAGTATGATTTTTTAACATTAGTGCTTAAGAAAATATCTGAATATTACTTCAAGCAAAAAAAAATATTTTTTTTTCACTAGAAGTTTAGTTTTAAGTCAAAACAATTAGGCACCAAGATGAATTTTGGCTCGAGGTCTTTACCAAAAAGGTAATTTGCCAATTTAATTTGGCTAGAGCATTTTTATTTAATTGTAAAATAACACAAATATTATTTAAATTAAGATTTGTTCAAAATTACACTGCTAAATACTTTAAAAATATATATTTATTAAGCGACATAGAATGAAGACTACTTCCAATGAATATACAGAATTTTTACAGAAATTATGAGAAGTGACATCTTGCGGTTATAATTAGGACCACAGTTTAAATATGTGATGTCATCCACGAACGTTGAATTTAGGAAATTGTTTTTTTTTTTTTTTAGTAGAAAAGGCTTAAATGATGTAACTTATTATTAGGTAAAAAAAATTTTTTTTCCCTTACAGATCGCCACCACTCACGGGAAGAGCCCTTTTCAAGGAGGGGGCATACACAAGGGGAATAAAACTCATTCACACACAGATCTAACGCACATCCCCCAGGTGAGACGGGAGAGCCATCGAAAAGGATAGGAAAGTTGAGAGGTGTTTTTGAAAGGGAGATGTGAAAAAGTTGAGTTTTTGAAGAGTAGAATAATAATAAAATTAAATTTGCTTGCACTTCTTACCTTATCATTCTGACGTCGATAATTCCTACCATCTGATTGGTTGAGATGATGACGAAGTCATGTGACTGGTCGAGAAGATGGTGACGTCATAATAAATCAAACAAAAATAAAATCGTTTTGGAGATGACATTGAGATAAATACTCTCTGATCATTCTCGTGCATCTATTTAAGGTCAAGAAGCTTTTCTGCTTTCAATATCTCAGTAAAGAGGTTACTTCATTTTCCTTCTTGACTATTTTACAACTACGTATATATCATCTTTGAAAAAAGCACAAAGCTTTAATCTCAACTCTTTTTATTTTTCATCTTCTTCAGACCTTTACTTAAAGGGTGAGACAGTTTGCTTCTCTATCTAAACAAGTTTCTGAGAAATTAGGGGGTCTGAAAAGCTTTGAATATGGTATCACATCACCAGGTAACTAGCTCTCTATAAGGTAGTCAATAAATATTTATTACATTGTGCTCTATGAAATACTCCTTCAATGGGAGAAGTATTGTCATTCTTTAGAATTTTAAACAAATGAAAAGAACTATGTTGAAGTTTTAAAGTCCATTTAACACATTAACCTATTAGTTATTCTTAATAAATGAAGAAAGTGGAAGATAAAAACCTTCCTATTTGGAAGAGAAGTTCTACGATTTTTACAGTATGAGATATAATGAAAGGTCTCAGAAGAGTAGTGATTATTGTAATAGCTTTGGTATAGTATTTTGAACGAAACAAATTAAATCAGAACGAGAAAATTATTATGGAAGAAATGATAAAACAAGGTTCAATGTGCCTTCTCTTCAAAATTAAAGGTAAGTTAGATTTTGTCTTATATAAATGCACATTTCTTACCTTAAGTGTAGAACTCGTAGGACTTTTCCTTCTAACAGGCAAGCACTCTTTGTCAATTTGTGCACGACTACTAGGTTTATAAATGTCAATGAATTAAAAATCTTCGACACATTTTCCTGTCTCTTGTTTAAAATATTTTAAAATAATGACAACATTCTTTTAAATTTAATCCATATGCAACTTGAATTTCCAAATTTTTCAATTAACTGTAAACAAAACTTTTTTTATTCTTCTTTGGAGAAAATTAAATATTTTTTGATGATTTCTCTATTTGTATTCTGTTCAAGAAGTTAAGCAAGGCTAAAAACTTTTCGAACTCTGAATGCACGAGTAAATTAAAAGTATTTTGAAGAAGAGGAGCAAATGATTAAGGATATAGCAAACGACAAGGATAAAATTAAGAATAATTGATTAATTTAGAAAAAGCCTGAAGAAGTTTGGAAAATTAAGAGTTCATATTTGATTATATAAACATTTGATGGTCGCAAGAACATGGTTTTTAAGTTTAATAATATAAATTTTAAGGTTCATTTTAAATTCTATCATTCTATGTTATTGGTTTTAGTAACGTAGATCTCTCTCTCTCTCTCTCTCTCTCTCTCTCTCTCTCTCTCTCTCTCTCTCTCTCTCTCTCTCTCTTTCTCTCTCTCTCTCTCTCTCTCTCTCTCTCTCTCTCTCTCTCTCTCTCTCTCTCTCTCTCTCTCTCTCTCTCTCTCTCTCTCTCTCTCTCTCTCTCTCTCTCTCTCTCTCTCTCTCTCTCTCTCTCTCTCTCTCTCTCTCTCTCTCTCTCTCTCTCTCTCTCTCTCTCTCTCTCTCTCTCTCTCTCTCTCTCTCTCTCTCTCTCTCTCTCTCTCTCTCTCTCTCTCTCTCTCTCTCTCTCTCTCTCTCTCTCTCTCTCTCTCTCTCTCTCTCTCTCTCTCTCTCTCTCTCTCTCTCTCTCTCTCTCTCTCTCTCTCTCTCTCTCTCTCTCTCTAAAGAAATGGAACAAAATTTGTGATAAAATTAAGTGTTGCCAAACACAGCTAATTCTGAACTTTTTTAAAATCCTATAATTGTCAAACTCTGAGAAAAGAATATTTAAAAGAAAAACAAAATCATTCTATTACAAAGTTTACTTTAATTGTTTATGTTTATCTTTTATTTATATTATATATATATATATATTATATATATATATATATATATATATATATATATATATATATATATATATATATATATATATATATATATATATATATATATATATATATATATATATATATATATATATATATATTATATTATTATATTATTATTATTATTATTATTATTATTATTATTATTATTATTATTATTATTATTATTATTATTATTATTATTATTATTATTATTATTATTATTATTATTATTATTATTATTATTATTATTATTATTTATTATTATCTTTTAGGAAAAAGGATAATAGGTTGGTGTTTAATTTTATTTATCAGTTATAATTCATGCTTCATGAAATAAAATAAAATAAAAAAGTAAATAAATAAAATTAATTTAAAAAAATAAAATTAAATATAAAAAATAAAAAAGTAAATAAATAAAAATGATAGAATAAAATAAAATAAAATAAAATATAAAAATAAAGAGTAAATAAATGAAATTAATTAAATAAAATAAAAAGTAAATAAATAAAATTAATTAAATAAAATAAAATAAAATAAAAATAAAAAAGCAAATAAATAAAATTATTTAAATAAAATAAAATAAAATAAAATATAAAAAATAAAAAAATAAATAAAATAAAATAAAATAACAAAATATAAAAAATAAAGTAAATAAATAAAATTAATAAAATAAAATAAAATAACATAAAATATAAAAAATTAAAAAGTAAATAAATAAAATTAATTAAATAAAATAAAATAACAAAATATAAAAAAAGTGAATAAATAAAATTAATTAAATGAAATAAAATAACATAAAATATAAAATATAAAAATGTAAATAAATAAAATTAATTAAATAAAATAAAATAAAATAAAAAATATAAAAAGTAAAAAAGTTAAATAAAATTGATATTTTTTGTTGGTAAAACAATGTGTTAGTGACCTTGATACTTACCAAATTAAAATTGTCAGATTCTTAAAAAAATTTCGGCTTTTTTTGCAGATTATTATATTCTAGAATAAAATTTTTACTATTTAAAGTACAAAAAATAAAAATAAAAATAAAAAATAAATAAAAATTTGGAATCTCTCCATTATAGGGCGAGATAAGCATTTCCGGAATTTTTGTCAAATTTCTGTAACTTTTATAGATTTTAAGTTATATACAAATTCACTGCTTTCGTTTGACCGAACTTCTCAAAATTTTCAGGAACTCTAGAAAAAGGGTATATCTAAAATTTCATTGTGAGACATTTTAGATATCTATCTCCAAACACACGTTATGTGGCAAAAAAAAAAAAAAAGTTTGAAAAAACTTTGATATTTTTTTTTCTAAATTTGAAAACATCATTACTTTTTTTTCAAGAATATATATCTAAAATGTTTCACGATCAAACTTTAGCCATACCCTTCTTCAATTCCTGAAGATTTAACCAATTTTGGTGAAGAAACAAAAAAGTTATATCCGAAACAATAGAAGGTGAAAAATTGGACTAAATTATTTTGGATAAGAATAAAAACGTAATTCTAATTTTTGTTTCTTGATCTAAATTGCCCAAATTTTCAGGAACTTTAGAAGAAGGTATGGATAAAGTCTTGTCTTACTTTTTAGATATCTATCTCTAAAAACACGTTGTGATGTAAAATGCAAAAAGGAAAAAAAAGTTTGTCAAATTTCAAAACATCATTACTTTTTATTTCAAAAATTGACATCTGAAATATCTTACAATAGAACTGTAGATATATCTTTCTTCTACAATCGCTGAAAGCTTGACCAACTTTAGTCAAAAAATCAAAAAAGTTATTTTCCGAAACAGCGAAGGTGCCAAATTGGACTAAAAAGTACACGTCAATGTTGTGGATATAACTTTTTCGTTTCCTGATCAAAATTGCCCAAACTTTCAGGAATTGTACAGGAAGGATTTATCTAAAGTTCAATCATAAGACATTTTAAATATCTATCCTGAAAAGAATAATGATGTTTTGAAATTTAAAAGGAAAAAAATTCAAAATTTTCAAACTTTTCTTTTTTTTTTTTTTTTTGGCATTTTACCTTACAACGTGGGTATAGAGATAGAATAACTAAAATGACTATACCATTCTTCTAGAATTCCTGAAAATTTGGACAAGTTCGATCAAGGAAAAAAGTGAAGGAATATGTATCTGGAAATCTATAAAAGTTACAGAAATTTGACAGGAATTCAAAATGCGTATCTCGCCTAATAATGGAGAAATTCAAATTTTTTTTTTTTTTTTTTACTTCACATGGTAAAAATTTAATTTCAGGAAATAATAATCGACAAAAGAAATGTCCTAACCCCACTAAAAGGTCATTATAGTATAATATATATACTGCAAATATAATTTTGTTCAAGATTTTGATTATTAATTTATTTTTTTGTATTCTTTAAAATTTTACTAAAATTGTCATTTAGTTTTAATTGTTCGTTTTGTCTCCTCTTCTGTTCCGTTGTTATTTTTGCTTTCCCGTGATAAAGCGAAGTGAAATGCATGTTTTAATGACATGCTAAAATGTGAAAATAGAGCAAATGAAACGAGAAGCATTTTACAAAAATGTGCAAAAATTAAATGTATGTTTTCT
>SEYY01020254.1:102500-107500 GCA_009176605.1 Armadillidium nasatum
AGAGAGAGAGAGAGAGAGAGAGAGAGATAAGTAAAGAGGTAGATAGAAACATGAGAGAGATATAGAGTTAAAAAAAAAGAGAAGAGAAAGGAATGGGATGAATATATAGAAAGACAAATAGAGGTAGAGGTAGAGGTAAAGAGAGAGAGAGAGAGAGAGAGAGAGAGAGAGAGAGAGAGAGAGAGAGAGAGAGAGAGAGAGAGACTAGAGAAGGAGATAGAAATAATGGAATATGATGGTTGAGATAGACAGACAAAGAAATAGAGATTGAGATCGGAGAAGGAGATAGAGATGGATGGAAAGAGAGAAGCTAGAAAAGAACAGAGAGAAAGTAATGGGATAGAGAAATATAAATAGAAACAGTGAGAAACTAGAGAAGAGGATAGAGAGTAAGTAAAGAAAGAAGAGAATGAGAGATAAAATGGAAAATGCTTGAAGGACAATATCTTAGATTATGAATTGGCAAATATTTTCCACTTGCGTTCCAAAAAAAATCTTTAATTTTTTTTTCTCATTAAAACTTTTTTTTTTTTTTTTTTTTTTTTTTTTTTTTTTTTTTTTTAAAGAATCATGTTTAAAATCTGACGAAAGAATTGCAATATTGTGAGAATTTAGGAAAAAAATTTGATTTCAGATTTTGTAAAATTTTGATTTTGTTAAAATTTTATAATAATTTTGTTTCATTGATTTTACAAAAAATTTTGAAAATACACAAAAGACTTCTATACTTTCAGATATTTGAGACTCATAATGATAGTTTATTTCACTTGTAATTAAAAGTTACTTGATTATTATTATTTACCAACATTGATAATAAAAATTTAAAAAATTTATTTATTATAAAATTCCGAAATTAAAAAAAAAATTGCCGTCGAAAAATTTCTCCCATATAAAGCACAATATATATATATATATATATATATATATATATATATATATATATATATATATATATATATATATATATATATATATATATATATATATATATATATATATATATATATATATATATATATATATATATATTATAAATAAATATAATTTTTTTTTTTTTTTTAAATTCAGAACTATAATTATTATTTTTTTTTTAAATTCTTTCCAGATCGGAATTCTTTTGTCAAGTTTGAAATATTTTTATCCTTAAATGATTGACCCGATTTGAAGGAGATCATAGGAAAAAATTGGATATGACAATAACTTTTTTTTCTACTCATATTTATTTTTTTTAATTTTTTTATTTATTTTTTTATTTTTTTATTTTTTAATTTTTTTAATTTTTTTATTTTATTTTTTTTGCATATTTGGAAATTTTTATGGGAGAGGAAGATGTATAATCTAAGGAATTTTTTCTTTTTCTTCTACTACACTGCAAAAATTGTCCTAACGAATCGTTGGGACAAGTGGCTAAAATGTCGCAACAAATTTTTTCAGTTCTTTTCTTATTAAGAAATAAATATGTGAAGCGACTTTCTTATGCTTAACATGTCTTTTCTTCCATTGGAAATTTCACTGTGACATTTTTGCCACTTGTCTCAACGATTCGTTAGGACAATTTTTACAGTGATAAAATAGAAAAATATTAATTTTACTTTACGATTTTCCTTATTAATTTCCTATTTTTTTAATTATTCTCTTAAACACTTTCCTCCTCTATATTCTTCTAATAACTTTCTTACCTCAGTGTCTTCTATATTTTCTAGTTTTCCACATGAAAAACACATACCGAAGGTGAGGAAACACTTTTAACACTCAGGAACTGCTAACCGTTCTTTGACTTCCCATGGAACGATTACTGCTTCGGTGGGAGGAATTCCCCTGAAGGTGTAGAACGTATAACCGAGGTGATTTTCTCTAGCATGAAGAAGTACATTTACCTTCAACTAAAAATAAAACAAAAACTTTGATTTAACTATGCTTCCACTCGTGCTGTTCACCAAAGGGACGCTGTCCTTAGGAATTACCAGCTTATTAAAACTCCTCATACTCATATATCTTTTATTTCATTCTTGAACCTGGCAAAATCTATTCTCCTTAGGACTAAAAACTCTTTTATCAGCAAAAGATGCAATGATCTTTCTGGCTCCTTTTCCTCACCCCTTTCTGTCCTTTTGCGAGAAATATTTACTTTAACTTTGTTTCTTCCTGTTTCCCTCTTCTAGTATCTTCCGACTGTACAACTGCAGTTTTACCTTCTGTAAAAGCTGAATTCTTCTCTCAAATTTGGTTTGTAATCCTACTTTCGATGATTTTTTGGTGCTATTTCTTCTTCTCCTTTCCCTAAAACTCATTTAAGTCTAACTTTATAATTTCTTCTAAAGAAATTATTTTTGCTCACTCTGTAATTAATACTAAAAAGGCATACAGTACTGATGGTATTTCTCATGTGGTTCTCAAAATTGGTGTTTCTTTGATTGCCCTCTGTTTGGGTAAACTATTTCACCAACGTCTTTAGGCTTCGACCTTCCCTTCCTGCCGGAAACGTGTTTTCATTCAGTCAGTGCCGATAAAAAAGAACTCCCTCCCCACTCAACCCTCTAGCTATCATTTAATTGCGTTAACCTCCTTTCTGTCTAAAGTTTTCAAATTTATCCCGAACAGGAAGAATTGGAAGCATCTCAGTTCTTTTAATTAATCCTACCTCTAATCGTCAGCAGTATGACTTTCGTAAGGAATATTCTACTGGTGATCTTCTTTCTCTTCTCTCTATTGTTTTGTCTTCTACTCTTTGGCATTTCGATGAATTTTATGCAGCGAAGCTATTTGTATCGAAAGCTTTCGAACAATCGGGAACAAAGCTTTTATTTCAAAACTTCCCTCTTTTGGTATCAATACTTCGTTCTATGGACTATTTTTAAATTTCTTCTTAATCGTTGTCTAGAATCTTTTGCTCTTTATATAGGGGTCTCATTCACCCCCTTATGGAGTGTGCTTCACACATCTGTGTTTCCACTCACTGTGTTTCTATTGCTCTCACTAGCTCACTCCCGTCTCTTTTTGTTCATCGAATCATCACGTCACTCTATCTATGCTATTGCTATTACAACGGACGCTACTCTTCCGAACTCTCATATCACGTACCTCCTCCAATGAAAGGGCTTCTATGACATACCTTTCTACAATCTCATACTCTCTCTTCCCAACTGCCAGACCACAGATTTTATCCCTATGCTCAAACCTACATGTACTACAATGGTAAAGTTTAAAGAACAGTACCTTTATCTATATTTTAAACTTTTTTTGACTTGCAAACTTTTAAATCTATTGCATCGGGACATATCATCCATGAATTTTGAATTGATTCTGAAAATTTCCAAACTCTAGTGGAATTCTGAAGGCTTTCCCTCTTTGCTCTCCAGATATATATATATATATATATATATATATATATATATATATATATATATATATATATATATATATATATATATATATATATATATATATATATATATATATATATATATATATATATATATATATATATATATATTATGAATTATATTTCGGTTTCAATGACATTATATATGCTAGAAATATGTTGAAAATTAGAAATAAAAAAGAAGAAGAAGAAGAAGAAGAAAATAAAATAAAAAAAATTGGATCTCCGAGAAAATGAATTTTAATATTTGCCCATAGAATTGATACATTAAATGCTTGCTGGTGTGTGCGTGTTTGCTTTTGTGTGTGTGCGAGAGAGAGAGAGAGAAAGAGAGAGTTGAGAAAGAGAAGAAAAGAGTGAGAGACAGAGAGAGTTGAGAAAGGAAGAAAAGAGTGAGAGACAGAGAATGAGAATGAAACAAGAGAGAAAGAAAGGAAGAAAAGAGAGTGAAAGAGAGAAAGAAAGTGAAACAAAGTGAGAAAGAGAGAAAAAGAAACAGGAGGAGGAGAGAGAGAGAGAGAGAGAGAGAGAGAGAGGTGGGTTAATTATAAGGGTAGGTAAATTCGAGAATATTTATTTAGAATTCAGATTTGTCAAAAAAATTTTAAAATGAAAAATTCTTTGAAAGAGAAATCGAGATCTTTTTTTCAAGTCAGGATTATATATGAGACACTTTTTAGAATAAGATCAAAAGAGTTTATTTGCTCGCGTATGTGCGAATATTCGTAATTGTATCATGTAACAAATAATTTTTTTCTGTCTGTTTATTTGTTGGCTAACATGTTATTAAATTCTTATTTATTATTTATTTATTTATTTATTTATTTATTTTATTCAGTTTATATTTATTTATATATTTATTTATTTAATTATTTATTTATTTATTTTATTCAGTTTATATGTATTTATTTATTTATTTTCACTTTTCTTTCATCTAAGTCGAAATTATTTTTATTAAATATTTTAAAATAATTTAATTAAATAATGAAAAATTATACATAATTTCTTGGTTTAATTAAAAAGAAAATAACTAAATAAAGTAAAATTTTATTGAGTGGTTGTGTCTTGTTACTCTCTTCAAATTGTTTGTGGGTCTTTAAAGAGCAAATGTGTATTGGTAGTTGGTACACTGCAAAAATTGTCCTAACGAATCGTTGGAACAAGTGGCAAAAAATGTCATAATAAAATTTTTAATAGAGAAATGACATGTTAAACAAAAGAAAGTAGCTTCACCTATTTATTTTTAATAATAAGAAAATAACAAAAAATTTGTTGTGGCATTTTTTCCTATTGTCCCAACGATTCGTTAGGACAATTTTTACAGTGTACTCATGATCGAATTCAATCCAGAAACCTCAACAGTATCAAATAATTTACTTTAATTATAATTATCTATGAATTAAGAGCTCCCAGACTATATATATATATATATATATATATATATATATATATATATATATATATATATATATATATATATATATATATATATATATATATATATATATATATATATATATATATATATATATATATATATATATATATATATATATATATATATATATATATATATATATATATACGAGAAATAAATACTGAAAAAAGTTTATGGAAA
>SEYY01020254.1:122500-125000 GCA_009176605.1 Armadillidium nasatum
TATATATATATATATATATATATATATATATATATATATATATATATATATATATATATATAATATATATATATATATATATATATATATATATATATATATATATATATATATATATATATATATATATATATATATATATATATATATATATATATATATATATATATATATATATATATATATATATAATATATATATATATATATATATATATATATATATATATATATATATATATATATATATATATATATATATATATATATATATATATATATATATATATATATATAATATATATATATATATATATATATATATATATATATATATATATATATATATATATATATATATATATATATATATATATATATATATATATATAATATATATATATATATATATATATATATATATATATATATATATATATATATATATATATATATATATATATATATATATAATATATATATATATATATATATATATATATATATATATATATATATATATATATATATATATATATATATATATATATATATATATAATATATATATATATATATATATATATATATATATATATATATATATATATGGTCAAGAAGTTTTCTGACCTTTCGATATATGGAAATATCGATAAATCGAAACATCGATATATCAATGCAATTTTTTTGACATTTGTACTATTATTTAGCTTTCATTTCAATTATGCCTATTAATATTATTATTATTACTTATTGTTATTATTATTATTTATTATATACTATTATTTAGTTTTCTAATTATTATTAATTTATTTTTCTAGTGTACTTAGTTCGACTTATCATAACCTGAACGATCGACGTTGCCGTGTGATATAGGCCTAACATAGATAGATCGACGTTGCTACGGAATACAGGAATACTCCTGTATTACACCATATATATATATATATATATATATATATATATATATATATATATATAATATATATATATATATATATATATATATATATATTATGCTACTTCCTCTTTTAAAATATACTCGTTAACTTCGACAACTTTAACTTTTACTCCGATATTACTTGAAAGAGTCAAGCATTCCAAACTGCTAACTTCTGGGCAAAAGTTGGACCAATCAATGACTGTAGTCTTGCTAACACCAATATAATTCGACACCTGCTTTACCGTTAAATTTTGTACAAAAAAATACATAATATATATTGCATCTTCGTAAGGCAAAGGGTAACGAGGTTAAATGTTGAATCCGTCACTCTCAGACAGTTATATAATAGAGTTTTTAAAGTCTGATATAACAGACTACTTCTATATAGAATATTAGTGTCTGCTATTGGACTCGAACCTGCAACCCTTAAGATGGTAAATCCTGTGCGTTAACCACTAAGCCTTGGTGGTTCAAAATGATATCGCATTGGAACTGCTCATGATCTACAATCATGACTTCAATCCCAAAGGACTTCCCAGACCGCAGCTCAAGTAAAAGGCAACGAGGTTAAAGGTTGAAACCATCACTCGCAGATAGTTAAATAATAGAATTTTTAAGGTCTGCTAAAACTCTGACTATTTCTATATTGTCTATTATATAATTGAGTTGCGGTCGGGGTAGTCCTTTGGGATTGACGTCATGACTGTAGATCATGGGTAGTTCTAATGCGATTTCCTTTTGAACCCGAATGTCCTAGTGATTAACGCACAAGACTTACCATCTTAAAGG
Source organism: Armadillidium nasatum (assembly GCA_009176605.1). Taxonomy (NCBI): domain Eukaryota; kingdom Metazoa; phylum Arthropoda; class Malacostraca; order Isopoda; family Armadillidiidae; genus Armadillidium; species Armadillidium nasatum. The sequence continues at coordinate 124,231 of SEYY01020254.1, forward strand.
TTTCTGGTTCGAGTCCAATAGCAGACATTAATTTTTTATGCAGAAAGTCTGAGAGAGTTTTAGCAAACTTTAAAAACTTTATTTCATAACTGTCTGCAAGTGATGGATTCAACTGCAAATAATTTAAATTTTTAAATTATTTAATACTTTAACCTCGTTGCCCTTTGCCTGAGTTGCGGTCGGGGGAGTCCTTTGGTATTGAGGTCATGACTATAGATCATGAGCAGTTCCAATGCGATTTCGTTTTAAACAGCCATGTTTTAGTTGTTAACGCACAAGACTTACCATTTTAAAGGTTGCTGGTTCGAGTCCAATAGCAGACATTAATTTATATATATATATATATATATATATATATATATATATATATATATATATATATATATATATATATATATATATATATATATATATATATATATATATATATATATATATATATATATATATATATATATATATTCCATACAGAGATGAAATTTATTAAAATTCTTTTCCATTTTAATTTATTCCCAAAGTTCGAAGTGGAAAAAAGTATTAATGAGTTTCTCACTAAAATCTTCAGACCAACTCTTCATTTTCCTATTGTGCCTAAGCAAAAAATATACTTAAATCTTCCTTGTATTGGATTACTTAATCTCAAAATTTATAAAAATATTCTTACAATACTTGAAGCTACTTTCCCCCAATGCCAGCTCATTCTTATAAATTATAACTCCCTCTCAATTCATAGTTTTTTCAGACGTAAGGAATCTCACTCAATGCTTTCC
>SEYY01020255.1:0-2500 GCA_009176605.1 Armadillidium nasatum
AAATATGCATAATCAGAATAATAATGATGTTAATAATTATGACCTATTGTTATTATTATTATTATTATTACTATTGTTATTATAATTACTATTATTGAAACCTTTTACTACAAATGGCAGTAATCGCAGTGGTGTTTTACTACTTTACTACTACTGCTATCATTCCTACTTTAGCATTTTCATCCCGCATGTAATTATTATTATTATTACTATTATTAATACAATTATTATTATTGTTATTATTATTTCATTGCTATAATCGTTTTTACTATTATTATTATTATCAGCATCATCTTCGCTGATTTTATCATTATTATTAAAACTAGTTATTATTAGTTATTAGTATTATTATATTACAATTATTATCGCTATATATTATTATTATTATTATCATTTTTGAAGTAAATATCATTGCTATTATTATTACTAGTATTATCGTAGTAAACATCATAAGTAACGTCTCTGTTATTGTTACTTGCTGATCAATATTTCTAGAGTTTGTTACTAGGCAGTAACATATACCTAATTTTATACTTATATTTATATATATATATATATATATATATATATATATATATATATATATATATATATATATATATATATATAATATATATATATATATATATTATATAATTATTAAAGTTTTTGGATTTAATTTTTGCTTATATTATTATTATTATGTTATTATTATCATTATTTATTAATCATCAAATTATTGTTATTATGATTATAGTTTTCATTATTATTAAATTACTTATTACATCATCATCACGAAAATTATTATTCCTCATTAAATCACAATTATAATTATCGTCCACCTGAATATTTTTATTATCTTCTATTATTATTATTAATTATTATTGTTATTAATATTACTATTATTATTTTTAATTCTATTATAATAATATTGTTATTATTATTAGTTATGTTATTACTTCTATTGTATTAATACTATCATTCTTATTTTTATTGTTATGAATGTTAGCTCTTATGTTAGTTGTCTTCATTGTTATTATTATTTATTAAAAAAATAATAATAATAATAATATTATTATTATTATTACGGGATTAATGAGTCGAAAAATTTCTCAATTCTCAACTGTCGATTTAAAAAAATAAAAATAAATTCCTGCGTATTATAAAAGAGGCAATTTAGAAACTGAATTCTATATTAGTAATAACATTAATAATAATATTAATTATTTTTAATAAAATTAATATTTTAATAACAATCATAGGGAATATAATATGTAATAATAAAATTAATAATAATGAAATCTAAGAATAGTAATAATAATAATAAAAATAATAATATAACAATAGTAATAATATTAATAATAAAATAGAAAAAAAATAATATAGTTAAAATATTAATAATAATAATAATAATATAACAATAATAATATAATAAAAGATAAAAATAAAAATAATGTAGTTAAAATAATGATAATTGTAATAACAATTTCAACTGAAATAAAAAAAAGCTGAAGAAAAAAAAAATTAATATTATATTATTATAATTATTATTATTATCATTATTATTGCTGAGAAATAGAAATAATGAAATCAAAACCCAATTCGAAAGGACAGAGAGACGTTTCAAATTTTTTCCAAAAGTAATAAAAAGAAAAGTGAATCCATAAAGAATGAAATAAAAATGTATTAAAGGAAATAAATCTTTTAATAAAAAAAAGAAGAAAAAAAACGAAATAAAATGAAAATTGAACGGAAATTTGTGGGAAAAAAAATATTATCTTTGTCGTGATTCAATTTCTGGACCATTTTTTTTCTTCAAATTTCCTCAGAAAATTTGCAAAAATTTGCTTCAAAAAATATTTGCTTTAATCGTTGATAATATATATATAATATATATATAATATATATTATATATTATATTATATATATAATATATAATATATATAAATATTATAAAAATATAATATAAATATATATATAATATATATATATAATATATATATATATATTATATAATAATATATATAATATATATATATAATAATATATATATTAGGGATGGAGTGATGTATCGGTATCGGCAAATTTGGTTGATAAAGTATTAAGGTATCGGTATCGGCAGTATCGGCTATTTTCCGGTATATCGGTATTGGTAATTTTAGGTATCGGTATCGGTATCGGTAAAAATTTTGGTATCGCTCATCCCTAATATATTATATATATATATATATATATATATATATATATATATATATATATATATAATATATATATATATATATATATATATATATATATATATAATATATATTTAAGAAAAATTATTTATAATTTGTAAAATAAAATAAAATTATTTAATCATTCTGCCCTTCATCTTACTCTGTCCTCCACAAATCCATCACTCAGCACACCCTCCTTTTTTCCCCACTATTCCCCTCTTTCATCCACACATCTTAATTTTTTTGTTCCTAATTCTATCGTGTCCCCCACTCACACCACACATTACGTTCATTCCCTACAT
>SEYY01020255.1:10000-32500 GCA_009176605.1 Armadillidium nasatum
ATATATATATATATATATCACCTCTGGTGGGCAAAGGCCAGAGGCCTACCAATATTCCACCAGAGTTAGGGGGAAAGTCGGGAACATAGTCAAATTAAACGCCGACATGACCTGATACACGGCGTTTGAAGTTGCATAAGTCATAGGAAGTTGAAAAAAATAGATGAAAGAAGTGTGCACCAGAATTTACCAGTACAGTACATGTAAGATTGAGCTTAGCGGTTAAGTCTGGGGTCAGAGAGTTGGACAGAGAAAGGATGAGACTGTGTAGAAAGACGAGTCGCACGAGCCCTTCTCAATGGAGGAGGTATGCGAACGAGAGAGTCCAGAAGAGCAGTGTCCATTGTTATAGCGATAGTATAGAGAGAGTGACGCAACAATTCGACGGGCAGAAAGAGATTGGAGAGAATTAGTGAGAGCAGGAGAGTCGATAAGGCAAAAAGCTCTAGACTCCACCTTTTCCAGAACTGTATGAGTGGAACCACCCCAAATGTGTGACGCATACTCCATACAGGGGCGAACAACACCCCTATACAGAGCAAGCAACTGGGGTGGTGTGAAGAAATACTGAAGGCGCCTCAGAACACCCAACCTCTTAGAAGCTTGTTTAGAAAGAGAAATAATGTGATCTTTCCAAGAAAGATCACGAGAAAAAGAAACACCAAGAATATTAAGGACAGATGAAGGTTTGAGTTGTGTGTTTTCGAAGAAGATATCATAGTTGTGTGGAAGATTGTGACGAGTAGAGAGATGGAGGAATTGAGTTTTTGAGGCATTGAAAACGACCATGTTTTCTCTGCCCCAATTTGAAATGAGAGATAGATCAGAGGTTAGTTACTCCAAGGCCACCCTCCTTGCCTCTATTAACTGTTGCTGGGAGGGGCGCCTTTCAAAATGAAAAGAGTAATGAAGGGTGGAGTCATCAGCATAGGAGTGGATAGGAGATGAAGTAATAGAGAGAAGGTCATTAATGAAAAGCAGAAAAAGTGTTGGGGATAGAACAGATCCTTGAGGAACACCACTATTAATAGATTTATAGGATGAACGGTGGCCGTCTACAAAAGCTGCTATTAGAACGACCAGAAAGGAAATCAGAGAGGTCACAGAGAGAAGGATAGATTCCGAAAGAGGGAAGTTTGGAAATCAAAGCTTTGTGCCAGACTCTATCGAAAGCCTTTCGATATGTCCAGCGCCACAGCAAAAGATTCACCGAAATGCCGAAGAGCGGAGGACCAAGAGTCAGAGAGAAGGGAAAGAAGATCACCAATAGAGCGTTTCTTACGAAAGCCATACTGGCGATCAGAGATAAGATTAGAAGAGTTGAGATGTTTCCAAATCTTCCTGTTAAGGATAGATACGAAAACTTTAGAAAGAACTGAGGTTAAAGAAATTGGACGGTAGTTGGAGGGTTGAGAAGGGTCCCCCTTCTTCGGCACAGGTTGAATGAGCGCACGTTTCCAGCAAGAAGGGAAGGTTGAAGTAGAAAGACATAAACGAAATAGTTTACCAAGGCAGGGTGCAAGCTCGGAAGCACAAGTTTTGAGAACCACAGGAGGGATATCATCATGACCGTACGCCTTCTTAGTGTTAAGCTCAGAGAGAGCCCAGAATGACGTCTTTAGAAGAAATTACAATTTTGGCATAAATGAGTTGGAGGGGGTTGAAGGAGTAGGAACAGCTCCGGAATCGTCTAAGGTGGAATTAAAGGCAAAGTTTGAGCAAAGAGTTCAGCTTTAGAGGAAGGCAAAACGGCAGTTGAACCGTCAGAAGATACTAGAGGAGGGAAAGAGGAAGAAGCAAAGTTAGAGTTAACATTTTTTGCAAAATGCCAGAAAGGGCAGAGAAGGAAGAGGAGCCAGAAAGATTATTGCATTTGCGACGGAGAAAAGAGTTTTTGGTATCTCGAAGAATAGATTTTGCACGATTCCGGGATGAAATATAAGTTGCGTGAGTTTCTGGAATTTGAAGGAGACAGGTAGTCCCTGAAGGCAGCATCCCTGCGGAGGATAGCACGAGAACAAGCAGAGTTAAACCAAGGTTTGTTAGGTTTAGTAGAAGGGAAAGAATATGGAATGTACGCCTCCATGCCAGAGAGAATCACCTCAGTTATGCGCTCTGCACATTCCGAAGGATCCCTCCCACGGAAACAGTAATCATTCCATGGAAAATCAAAAAAGTACGACCGCAAGTCAGACCAGTTAGTGGCACCGAAATGCCAGAAACGTCTCCTCGCCGAAGGCGGGGGCCGTTCTTGCGGAAGATTTGAAGAGACAGGACAAGATACGGAGGTAAGAAGATGATCGGATGAACCCAGAGGAGGAAAGAGTTTAACAGTGTAAGGAGAAGGATAGGAAGTTAGAAAAAGATCTAGTATGTTGGGTTCACTACCAAGACGATCAGGGATACGGGTAGGGAGATGCACCAACTGCTCAAGGTTGTTCTGGATAGAAAATTGGTAGACGAGTTCACCAGCTGGATCATGAAAACTAGATGAAAGCCATTGGTGGTGGTGAACATTGAAATCACCTAAAATGATGATTTCGGAGAAAGGAGAAGAGAGAATGTGTTCTATTTTGGAGTTAAGATAGTCGAAGATTTTTGGATAGTCTGTAGAGTTAGGAGATAAGTAGACAGAACAAATGAATTTAGTTGTAGAGTTGCAAGAAAGTTTAAGCCATAAAGTAGAGAATTCAGAAGACTCCAAATTAGAGACACGAGAACAGACAACATCATTGCGCACATGTGCGCAACATCCGCCTTTGGCTGAAAATTGAGGATAGAGACAGTAGGAGGAAACAGAGTAGGGTTTGCTGTGTATATATATATATATATATATATATATATATATATATATATATATATATATATATATATATATATATATATATATATATATATATATATATATATATATATATATATATATATATATATATATATATATATATATATGCCATCATGCTAAAAAATACTAAAGCAAAAATATTGATGAATATTCAAGAAAATGAATAAAACTTTAATGAAAATCAATAATAAATATAATAAAATAAATAATAACATTAATTTTATTTAAAAAGAAAACCAAAATTCTAAATTAAGTTCCCCCCCCCTCCAAAGAAGAATGTAAAAGAAGGAATAAAGAAGATATAAAGATGAAATAAAGATAGCAATAGTTTAAAATGGAAATTGGAAGAAGTAAATTTCTAAAGAAAATAAATTCCTTGATTAGCGAATGAAAAGAAATAAAAAGGAGGAAGAGAAAGGTGAATAGGACGATAAAAAGAAAGATAAAAAAAGATGAATGATAGAAACTCCTTTGAGAAGAGAATGAAACTCATTGGAGAGATACGAACGGTAAAAGCTTTGAAATTGTAATCATTGAGAAGTAAACTTTTAAACAAAAAAATTACATAAAATTATATATATATATATATATATATATATATATATATATATATATATATATATATATATATATATATATATATATATATATATATATATATATATATATATATATATATCTTCTTCCGTAACGTGACAGTTGTTTTAACCTTCTACTTTTGTTACGTCTTTTTTATTTCAACTTTTATTCCTGTTTTAGTGTTTTATATTTTATTATTTTATTAAAAGTGTTTTTAAACTTCGATTATATATATATATATATATATATATATATATATATATATATATATATATATATATATATATATATATATATATATATATATATATATATATATATATATTTGAAAATTTCTTAAATAGTTTTAAGTCCAGCAAGGAAACTATGTGCAAATTATTTAATCTAAAAATTGACAATATTGATGTTCTTGCCTCGTTAGACATTGAATCATTATTTACTAACGTTTCGGTCATTGAAACTATTAATATCATTGTAGAAAACGGTTACCATTCTAATAGTCTTCCTCCTCCAGATTTAACAGAGGAACATGAAAAACTTAGTAATCTGCTAAACTCATACACCTTCTGAGTTTCAAAATAAATTATATCTATAAATAGAAGGAGTTGAAATGGGCTTACAACTTCTCTCTACTTTTGCAGATTTTTATGTCTAAATTAGAAAAAAGTGTCATTGAAGAAAACAACATTTTTAATCCTAAATTCTAAATTAAGGGAAGGATCCATTCTCAAAAATATGTTTTTTATTATTTGACCGATTGAGCTGAAATTTAATATGTATATGCATTTTTTTTAAATCTAAGAACTTTCGATTTCTGACGTTTTTCTAAGTTTCTAAAGGTTTAAAAGTTATTTGGGGGCAAAATTCAAAAAGAGAATGAATAGAAGTCCTAAACTAGCGGTCCGAATGACCCAAAATCTTCCTTGTGCATTCTCATCCCCAATTTCTACAACTTTAATGTGTGACTTTTTTTTTTTATAATGCGGATCGCAATTGATTATAGGTGAAACTTTTTTTTTTTTTTTAAAATGGAAAAAAATATACCCTTCCGGAGAAAAAAAAACTGTACATTAAAAGTTTTTTAAATTTGGCAGGTGTTTAGAGGAAGGACAGATCTAAAACCATTATTTAAAGCACTTTTGAAACCTATTTGTTTGGTTCGAGATATAATCTCTCAAACTTTGAAAATTTTGAAATTTTGTCGAAAATTGACCATTTTCGATAGTCTATATCTCGAACCAAATAAATAAGTTTTAAAACTCTCTTCATAGATTTTGGAAGGCGGAGTTTTCTTTTTCGGTGCGGGTTTCTGGAGGTAGGAGATTGGTTCTTCTTCCTTCCTAGGAAGTTTCCTTAAACCAATACAATCCGTTTTTTGAGCCCGTGACTTCGCATTTATCACAGTCATCTATAGCCCAAAGCTTCAAATACTTTATTTGATAATCACATAATGATACATAAGAACTACCAAAATCATTTAAAATGAATTTAATCGTTTTTAAGACGATTTTTCGTTAAAACATGATGTTTAAGATTTGGCAAAGGAGTCGAACTCACAACCTCATGGATTGAAATCCATGTCGCTACAATCAGGCTACGAGAGCTTTTTATTATAGAGAGTAAAATTGTCTTTTAAACTGGTCATATCAATTTACTGAATTTATTTTTATTTTATTTTAAATTTTATTTTTAATTAAAATTAGCATTGGAAATTGAAACGCACAGACACATAGGCAGACATATTCATAAATAAAAACAATAATCATGGAGTAATGATGGCAATAAAAAAATATTTATTATTATTATTATTATTGCCTTAAAATCAAAGAAATAAACATACTGCAAATATATATATATATATATATATATATATATATATATATATATATATATATATATATATATATATATATATATATATATATATATATATATATATATATATATATATATTATTATAGTTTGTTATACCCTAAGTTGGTCAATGCAATTAAAAGATTACACTTTATTTAAAAACACTTAAAAACAACAAGTAATGTAGTATCAATTACATATTGTTAAAGAACAAGCTTTCGCTCCGCTTTGGAGCCTCTTTCAGGTAGAGCTGTTATGGTTGTCTGCTTATTTGAGCTCTTTGCTTTCAGTGCTGTAGTTGGTTGTTACATAAAGTTTTATAAAAAGGAGAACGGAACATAATGGAGTTTTGTAGGTAATCAATTTTATAGTCGCCTGTACTCTGGTTGTAGTTTGGTATATTTCTTATTTCCAAAGCGGAGCGAAAGCTTGTTCTTTTAACAATATGTAATTGATACTACATTACTTGTTGTTTTAAAGTGTTTTTAAATAAAGTGTAATCTTTTAATTGCATTGGCTAACCTAGGGTATAACAAACTAATAATAAATATAAAGAGAGTGACTATAACTCTAAATAGTAATATATATATATATATATATATATATATATATATATATATATATATATATATATATATATATATATATATATATATATATATATATATATATATATATATATATATATATATATATATATGAACCTTATATCCAAATGGGATTGTACAGTTAGAATTATTAATAAATATACGCTTGTTGGCTGTAAGCTGCATCTTTTTTGTGCCAGTTACAAGACTGACTTCACCTAATTTTCCTGGACAGTAAACTTTTTTTTGATGTGCTGTAGCTGATTCTACCTCTGCCACTTCCGTTCAAGCTAACATTATAAATTGAAGATTCATATATTCGAAAGGATGATTTGTGAGGTAATTCAGCATCACCTTCAATGATGTTTTCTATTTCATTCATGACCTCAACGATGAATAACAGTGTTTGATATCATCGTATAATGATTCGTAATGGCAGTATATTTTTCTGAAAATCTTTCCAGTGTCTACTTCAATAATTTTTCAAAATTTATTTCTCTTGTCACCTCTTTGATGGAGACCTTTAACGTTAACAATATGCTTACGGCAGCAGTCTTCTGCTCTTATTCTAACGGAATATGTTTTTCCTATCGGAATATGATTTTGAGCCTGTGCATAAAAAAGATTCTCCTTAGGCCCCCTTCCTATTGTACAATATCTAGTCTGTCAGTTCAACCAAGAAGTTCCCAATTTCAGGAACTTCATAGTTTTCGTAAGCTAAAAAAATAAAACGAATCTTTCGCAGTACAATGCTCTTTGTTTCACTATTTTCAGGAGTTCGTATAATTTAATGCTGGCGTAATCTGTGCTTAAATTATTTTATTATAACATATTTGGATCCAACATGCGTCACCTGGAGGATATCGATATCGCACTGATTGATAATTTCCCACACCTGATCGCTATTGCATATTTCATCTTCCCTAACTGGGGTATTTTATCCAAATTTCCCACAAAGTGAATTGAGACAGTTTCACTATGAAACACATGCCAGGATTCTTCCTGATATTGCATATGTCGAATTCGACATCTTATCTTTCCTTTTAGAAGGCGTAGGAACTCTATTAATATTTCCTCAATGTCAGGATCATCTTTGTGAATGCCACTATAAGGTTCTCAAGCTTCATTCTTAATCTTCAAGAAATAAATAACGTGATCTTCAAAAAAGGTACTCTCTTTCTTTAAGAAAAAGAAACAACTAGAATATTAAGGAGAGATGAATGTTTGAGTTGCGTGTTTTCGATTTTTTCGAAGAAGATATTAAACGATCAAACTTTGAAAATCTTAAGAAGTTAATAACCCATATCAGGAACTAGCCTTATTTCAGGTGAAGTGAATTTACCCTTCAATAGATCACTCATCTACATTATTCAGTTGAGCAATTAATGCATAATGGAAACATTAATTTCTTCTCAATACTCATAGGTAGAAATCCTGAGATGATAGAAATTTAATAAATGAAGCATAAATATTCTTCATTGAGGCCATTTTTATGTCTCGAATTAAAAGCTTTACATGTCTACTGGGTACTACGCGCGTTTCTGAACGGAAGGGTAGAGCGATTTGTAGTCTTGATTCCTGATTTTTTGCTTTCAGTCGAAGGATAGTAATGAACAAATGGTTAAGTTCGAGCACCGAATAAAGAGCTATCTGTCAAGAGTCTATTATTAACTGTATCGTTACTGATCCTGTTTGCATTGGCATTAATAGTTAATCATTTTTCGAAATGAGCAGGATCTTGAATGGTATATTTCTTCAGGCTCTTCAGACTCTCGTATTCTTACAACATCGAGTTCTGCATTTATACAATTGTTCTTTTTTCATAGTAACATTAATAAGCCTATTATCAGAAGGAATTCCATTAAGTGTACCTTTATTATCATCGCAACCTCTATGACTGCCGTGCACAACCGTTATACAAAAGGACTTTCACGCAATCGAGATAACCAAATCTATCAGGATATCACCAACTATTTTTAATTTTAAACCTTTTCTTTCCGCCATTAGTTAATTGCTTCAAAAGTAAAGGCTTAGAGTTCTTTCTACTTAGAAAATGGGGTGCTAGGACTACGTCACCATTCCTAGGTGGGGGAGGGGGGAAGAAGGGAATACTCTTCTCTGTGGTGGGTTAAACCATCAAAAAGGGGTCAGGAAAGAGCATAAGGTCGCAACATTGCAGAAAATGGCCTCAAGAAAGAGCCTAAGATCTGCCTGGTCGAGCTGTATCTATAATTTCACGTCAAAGGCCGACATACCATTTAGTCCTTGGAAAATGCACTATATATATATATATATATATATATATATATATATATATATATATATATATATATATATATATATATATATATATATATATATATATATATATATATATATATGGAGCAATTTCTCCTTTGAGAAAACCCAGTAAATTATAAAGTATTCTCATAAATATGAGAATTGGTGAGCAAGGCAATGAAAAAAATTCATTTCCATAATTTTCTTTTTATTAAAAAAAGGAAAAAAAATCTAGAAAAAAAAAAAACGAAAGAAAACTCCAAGAAAATAAAATAATTTCAGTATATATATATATATATATATATATATATATATATATATATATATATATATATATATATATATATATATATATATATATATATATATATATATATACTTTTTTATTTTTTAATCACCTTGCCAGCTGTTAATTATCTTTTTTCTTTTTTTAAAATTATAAAACAAAATTAGAAGAAAACCGAAAGCAAACCCAAGCCTGAACCTAACACTAATCTCTGAAGTGAGCACAGATGGAGGTTTTAAAGATGAAAATAATTTCAGAAGGAAAAAAAGATGATGCTATGGGGTTCCACATGTATATAGTAGAACAAAAGGCTGGAAAGGAAAATCTTCAGTGAAAAATCTGGAGTTTCCAGTATTCACACAAAATTTCGTGCAAAAAAAACAGGGAACTCTTTGTGCTTCAAAGGGCGAAGAAATGGTGGTGGAATGAGGAAGGTTAAAATTCCCTCGAGTACCTTACATTGTACCTATAGAATATTAAAAGTGGTTAAACATCACGTAACAGAGATAGAAGGTTAAGAGAGTTTGAAACTAAGTGATAGTTTATTAAATTTTTAACCTTAGACTCAACCCTTTGGAAAAGAATGGAGGAACCAGAACTCCCTTCCCCCCAAATGTGTACTCCATACAAGGACGAATAAGTTGGAACAATTTAGAAAGAATTCACGCAACCTGAATAGTATTCTCAGCTTCTTAGAAGCCACCTTAGCAACCATTGTGATACGTGGTTTCCAATATAATTTAGATCAAGAATGTTTATATTGTTTACCGGTGAGACGGGAAAGCCATCGAAGGGGATAGGAAAGTTATGAGGTGTTTATGAGAAGATGTAAAGAAATTGGGGTTTTTAAAGAGTTGAATTTCACAAGGTTGCTGTGAGCTCACCTGGAAATATCATCCAGATCGGCAAGAATAAAATCGGAAAGCTGAAAACAAGAATTAACTTGAAACAAAAGAGTGGAAGAATGGAGAGTTAAGTTATCGACGTAAGAGTGAAAAAGAGCTAGAAGTTCAATTGAGATCGTTTATTAAAAACAATAAAAATGGAGATAGAAAAACCTTGAGGAACACCATAATTGACAGGAAAGGAAGAAGTGGTCGCTCCATCGGCAAGTGCCGACATAGAACGATCTGAGAGAAAACTAAAAATATGTAAGCAAAGAGAAAGAGGAAACCAAAAGGAAGGGGAGCTTAGATTGTAGAGATGCGTGCCATACCCTAATAAAAGCTTTGGATATGTCAAGCGCCACCACACAAGACTCCCCGAAGCCCATAAGGGCAAAAGGCCTTAAATCATTGATAGGAAAGTATGTTACCAGTTCACCTAGAGAGTAGAAATCCATACTGATGATCTGAGAGAAGGGAATGAGACTCCAAATTATTCAGGAAATGTGGGTTGCAACATCCGGGACATTAAGAAAAGCAACATTCCCATCAAAGGTAGAGGCCAACTCACGTCTTTGTACATCTAATTCCCTTTTGGTGGACAATAATGCCTTGTTTATAAAATGTCCTTAATGTTCCGGATGTTGCAAGTATAGACAGAAATGAAAATATAATTGGTGATAATGTTAGAGATGATGGAGTTTTTAATCGTCCTAAAAAATTTGACATTAAAAATAAATTTATTTTAAGTGTTTTTATCGATACTGAAAATTTAAAGAAGTTTATACCAGAGGAATTTTTAATTGTTTCAAGTGTCCCAACCAATACAAAAAAATTCTTTCATAAACAAAATTTTTTTAAACCAATAGATGATAAGAACTCAGGTGAGTATCGTATCCCTTGTAGAGATTGCGAGAGTGTTTACATTGGAGAAACATCAGACTTCGTAAGAATAAAATACCAGCACAATTATGCACTTCGCATTGGAGATGAGAACTCTGCCTTGCATAAACATAGTTTTGAAGAATCATAGAATTGGAATGGATGATATGAAATTGTTGGTGAACGAAGACAATGTTAATAAAAGACAATTTGTTGAATCCTTTTTCGTCGACAGGAAAAGCAGTCGACAATATCATCATCACTCACGGGTCGGGGGGTACGGGGGGTACGGGGGAGACAAATGATCGGTATAGCACCAAAATTAAATTTTTAGTTCATCACTTAAACCATCCTTACCAACTCGTATCATAAAAAGCACTATCGTCATTTTTCTACACTCCCTACATTTTAATTTTCAAGTTATCGTACACATATATATATATATATATATATATATATATATATATATATATATATATATATATATATATATATATATATATATATATATATATATATATATATTTACAATTTTTTTAACATTTTAATATAGTTTTCTTACTGCAAATTACCCAAGGATTTCAAAAATATAATCCTTTTTAATGTACGGTTAGTACTTTTTTAGTTATGGGTGGTTGCTAATGTAAACTCTGACCATATATATATATATATATATATATATATATATATATATATATATATATATATATATATATATATATATATATATATATATATATATATATATATATATATATATATATATATATATAATGTTGAAAAACCCCTGTAAATTATAAAGCATTCTCATAAATATTGGAATCGGCGGGCAAACAAAAAAATAAAAGTTCATTTCAATAATTCTCTTTTTCTTTTTAAGAAAAACAAAATTTCAAATAAACAAACAAGATGAAATAAAACTCCAAAAACTTTCCTTCTTTAAAAAGAAATACAACAATTTCAGTATATATATATATATATATATATATATATATATATATATATATATATATATATATATATATATATATATATATATATATATATATATATATATATATATATATATATATATATATATATATATATATATATATATATATATATATATAATGTTTCCATTATTGACTTTACACATTATACATAGGTAACTAAAGCAAAATAGCTTGGAACAAGGCAAAAAAAATCATATTCAATTTTCATCCAGATCAAAAAACCTTAAAACTTCAACCACCCCATATGTAATACACAGAAAATTTTAATACGCCTGATAGTTCTTTTATATTAATAATATTACAATCCGTTTTCAAAAAATATTTTCATCGTACGCCAGCCAGTCAGGGGTTGCACTCTATGAATATTTTAATTAACTTTGGCACTAAGAATCTTCGCTAAACCTAGAAAAAAAACATATTTTCCTCTTTCTTGAAGAACGAACTGAGAGTTGACAGACATTTAAATCTGTAACTGTTGTTATCCTTTTTATTATCAACTTTGTTGACCTCTTTTAAACGCTCTACCTTTTTTTACTTTTGTATTGAAGTGATATATATATAATTTCACGTACGCTATTGGGAGATTTGAACCCTCACCTTTAGCTGGTAAACAAAGTACTACCTCTGTACTAAGACAGTACAATAAGGAATCGCATTGAGAAATCATGAACATCCAAACATTCGCCATGATGACTAACTCAAAGAACCACCACCCCACCCCGCCCCGACTTCTCTCGGATAGAGGGTAACAGGTTAGTTATTATCCCCTTTAACCACAGACAATATACGTAAGTAATAAAATCAGATATAAGAGTGGAGTGAAATTTTACTATTTCAAGTCTGCTATTTGAGACTCGAACCCTGACCTCTAAGCTGGTAAGACAGCATAGAAGTCAGGGTTCGAATCTCCAATAGCAGACTTGAAATTGCAAAATTTCATTATATGGTTTATGTGATTTTATATATATATATATATATATATATATATATATATATATATATATATATATATATATATATATATATATATATATATATATATATATATATATATATATATATATATATATATATATAGGGCCAGACTGCAGTTTGAACCACTTAAATATTTCAAAAACTACTGAACCTACGTAAAAAAGGATTATATTTTTGGAATCCTTGTCGAATTTTAGGTAGGAAAAATTGGGAAATAAAAAATAAATTCTTATAATAATTTTATTACGTAAGTAAAGTTTACTTTTTTATAAAGCTCGAAAGAATCGTACGCCTGGCAATGTCTTTTTTTTACATAAATTTATCGAAATTGGAATAACTTAAATTTCGCTAATGACTAAGAAAATTTTAAAAGATATTAAATATATATATATATATATATATATATATATATATATATATATATATATATATATATATAATATATATATATATATATATATATATATAGTAGTAATGCCCACATTTTGCAGGGTGCTAAACAGTGCCACCTGAGGGGAGTGCCAGTGCCAAGTGAGGGGAACTCACGTACGTTCATGGGGGTGATTTTGGGGGTGAGGGGAAACTGAGGGGAAATTTATTGAGTGAGGGGAAATCACGTACTTTCGTGAGGTGTTTTTAATCCGATAATCCGATTAACTAATTGGATAATCCTCTTATCTTTGATTTAATCTTGTTAATCCGATAATCCCTTACCTTTTAACCCTTTGATGTTGCCGCCAGGAACGTGGCTGGACTTATTTTCCTTTGATGTTGCCGCCGGCACGTGCCTTACGTTCTAGCCTGAGGGTATTTTCTAGCTTGTTTCTAGCTCTTGGCACCCTTCATCCCTTGTGAGGGGAGTGCCATCTGTGATTGATGACGTCATAGTTCTTCTAGCTCTTGGCACTCATGCTAGACACCTTTCTAACCCAAGCGATTAATGCTAGTTCATCCAACCAATCACAGACCTCCTTCATGATGACGTCATATATATATATATATATATATATATATATATATATATATATATATATATATATATATATATATATATATATATATATATATATATATATATATATATATATGTTTGTATTTCTGCTGTAATACGGCCGTAGGCTTGTATGTCATGGCAACGTTCTTGTATAGGTTAGGCCTCTTTTACGGCAACTTCGGTAGTTCAGGTTATGATAAGTCGAACTAAGTACGCTAGAAAAGTAAGTAATAATAATTGTGTGTATGTGCGGTGTAATAGGGCCGTATTCCTGTATTTCGCGGCAACGTTCTTGTTAGGTTAGGCCTCTTTTACGGCAACTTCGGTAGTTAAGGTTATGATAAGTCGAACTAAGTACGCTAGAAAACTAAATAATAAAAATTATAAAAATAATTAGAATAATAGGCATACATGAAATGAAAACTAAATAATAATAACACAAATATCAAAAAATTTGAATTGGCATATCGATGTTTCGATATATCGATATTTTCGAATATCGATATTTTCTAAAAATCGAAACTCAGAAACAATCTACACCCAACCTATATATATATATATATATATATATATATATATATATATATATATATATATATATATATATATATATATATATATATATATATATATATATATATATATATATATATATATATATATATATATATATATATATAGGCCAGACTCCAGATTAGACACGACTTTTTAAAAAAAAACTACGAAACGTAGTGAAAAATAAATTACATTTTTAGAATCCTTGTCGAATTTCAGGTAGGAAAAATTGGGAAATAAAAAAAAAAATCCTTATAATAATAAAGTTTACATAAGTAAAGTTTACTTATTTTTATCTGTGGAGAGCATCGTACGCCTGGCAAGGTACGTTTTTTTTCAATTTTCTCGAAATTGGAAAAAATGGAAAATACCCCCAAATCGTCTACAGAAAAAGTAGTCTACAGTATCATCATCACTCACGGGTCGGGGGTACGGGGGGCAGAGCCCCTCGTAGACATACGATCATCAAAACACCAAATTTAAGTTTGTTACGTCATCAGTTGTCGTACAAAATCATTTTTTATTAATTTTTTTATTTATTTTTTTGCAAATATTTTACACTTTTCCTAACTAAAATTCGACAAGGATTCTAAAAATGTAATTTATTTTTCACTACGTTTCGTAGTTTTTTTTTAAAAGGTCATGTCTAATCTGGAGTCTGACCATATATATATATATATATATATATATATATATATATATATATATATATATATATATATATATATATATATATATATATATATATATATATATATATATATATATATATATATATATATATATATATATATATATATATATATATATATATATATATAAGTATTCCTGGGGAGTTCATATTATACTTGAAGCAAACAATGACACAATATAAATTAATATACGATATATACTTATAATAGTATTAAATTGAGAATTGTGACAATAGCCTATACAAACAGAAATAGCCTATACAAACAGATAATGCGCATGTGCTGTTGCGAATAAGCGCAGCCAATAGTAGCGCTGCTTGTATTCTTATCGTTAAATTTTGACCAATGAAAATTGTTTTAGCATTCTTGGAAAAAGGCGAAAATATTTATAGTTTGTGAGGCGAGTAGTTAATTAGTGAAATTCTTAACGGAATATATTTTAGTATGTAATTTAATTTGATTCTGAATTAATTTTCATTCTGTTAAAGTTTTATTTATTTAGAGTTAATTAACCCTGGAACGGTTTGAGTCAATTCTAGTCCAGGAAGTCGGAAAAAAAAAAATTTCCACCCAAAAATGCAAATGCAATGTAAATTTGCTGATGTGGCAGAAGTTGCGGTTGTTGTTACCGTCTAGAATTAGATATTTCAATTTATTGTGTTCCATTACCACGTTTTATTTTTTAAGGTTAATTAACGAATCATGAAAAGAATATTTTCGTAAGCTGCCTGAAAAAGATACCGCCGTATAGGGTATATATATATATATATATATATATATATAATATATATATATATATATATATATATATATATATATATATATATATATATATATATATATATATATATTATATATATATATATATATATATATTAATATTTTTACTTTGGTTTATGTTTAGCATTGGTGTGACCGGAGATTTTGATTCAGTTTTCACATAATAATATCTGAGAAAGAGCATCGCGAGCTCTCGTTGTGAGTGGTTCACTTGCTCTGAACTTGTGATGGCCTGAAGTGCTGTATTTTGTCTGCCTGGAAGGACTGCATATACTCTTTGTTGATGTTGGCCGCTCTCGAAAAGAAAAAAAAAATGGAGATATCCTTCTACCTGTGAGTAAGTATACATCATTATTTTAATGAAATATTTGCAAAAAAAAAAAAAAAAAAAAAATTTAAATTCAAATTATTTTATTTATTAATTTATTTTTTTGTTCACTAAATATTGTTTTAAAATGCTTTATTTTATTTCGTTATTTGGCACAAATGATGATGTCAGGAATACAAATAACTATAAAATAAAAAATAAAAACTTTTGAAAAACTTGACGGGGAGAAACCTGTTCTTAGAAGGATATCAGATATAAAAGATGATATATTGCAAACTCTTGAAGATCAAGAGACGAATGTGACAATAGTGGAAATTTTTCAGTTTTTGAAAATTTCATGCACATGTCACTGGGAAAAAATTCCCAACGCTTACAAAAACTCCTGCAAAACTGCTTCTTTTTCTTCCAGAGAAAATTGCTGTTTTAAGTGATAATGTTCAGTGTTTTTAAAACTTCTAGAGATAAAACTTCTTTTCCTAAATAATATCTTAATTTTCAAAGAAAATTATACCTAATTAAAATTAATTGATGACTGCGTAAAAAAAAATACAGGAAAGTATGTAAGATTTTATTTACTTAATAATAAGTTTTAGCTTTATTTATTTTTTATTTTTCAGAAAATGTTTTACAGCAAATATGTAAATCGTTTTTTAGAAAATAAATTTTATACTTGGAAGAATTTAAAATTTTCTGTTAATTATTTTACATGGTAACGGCAGTTTTTATGTCCAATTTTGATCTTTAAGAGCGGAAAAGTCATCGACCACCTTTATAAGTTTTCCTTTTTTTCTTTTAGAATTTGCTATTGAATATAGAAGCAATGACAAAATTAACACAAAAGGAAGCATAGATGTTTCACCTACACTAGTTTCATTCTCCTCTAAGCTCGTATCTGGAAATGAGAACTTCTACCTCTACTTCCAAATCCTGATCCTTCCAGTCTTGTGCCATTCAAAATATAACTGCAGACCACCTTACTCTTTGCAGCCCTTCTGATGGTAAGTGAAATCACGACAATGGAGTGCATGCTGACGGGATCAAAGTCCAGCCCATCCTTTCCTTATATTTGGGGATTATAGTTAATGTTCATCAATATATATATATATATATATATATATATATATATATATATATATATATATATATATATATATATATATATATATATATATATATATATATATATATATATATATATATATATATATATATATGTTTTTAATGCTTCTTTATTATTGTATAGTTTCAGTACAAATAAAAATGAAGTAAATTTTTAATATTTCCTGTTTGTGTGTATGTGTGTATGTATGTTTTTGTGGGTATGAAAACGAACAAACAGTGGCAAAAATAGGAAAGTAAGGAATATTCTATGTCTTTCCTCTAATAGTGTAAGTATTTGAGGGTATGTTTTGGAAAAATTTCAAAAACCTTGTGAAATAATTGAAAAGCCTTCCCCAATATATTGTGATAACCTATGGGATATTGTGGGAATATTCCCATAGGAAATCGTTTTAAACCCATTCCAGAAAGCCACAAGAAATTATGAGTCATCCCATAATTTTCTCTCCATAGGAAGGTCATTTGGCTTGTGAGATCTTGAGATATTCCTACAATTTTTTTTCTTGGGGGGGGGGGGGGGGGTGTCTCTAGCATTTGCCAAGTAGACAGAGGCCGGGCAATTGCGCCACCATCTTACCACAAGATCTCATTGCCTACAAGCGAGTTTTGTATAAAGATTGGCAAAACCTGATTTTTGCATCGTGAAGCTTCACTGTTTACAGCCACTTTCGCTTTATGAAATTCGTGTTTTCCTTTTTTTTTTTTTTATTTTTAATTTTTTTGCTTTATTGCTTATTTCAGCATTTTCCTAAGAAATTTAGGTTAGCCTAGACCTTGAGTATATATATATATATATATATATATATATATATATATATATATATATATATATATATATATATATATATATATATATATATATATATATATATATATATATATATATATATATATATATATATATATAAAGTTTTTTAAATTAAATAGAAAAGTTGCTTATTTTGCAATGCAAATAAAAGAAAATATTTATTTGAAAAAAAAAAATTAAACTCCAAAGTTTTAGATTATATTAGTTTTTTTTAATTAATTTTATTTATTTATTTATTTAATTTTTATTTATTATTCTGAAAATATAATTACTTTAAAAATTTATTTTAAATGTTCAAGTGAATTATATTTTAAATAAAAGTTTAAAATATAATTTTTTTTTATATTTAATGTATGTTTGTACATACATTAAATAAAAACTTTTGTGAAGGTTTATATTTAATGTATGTACATACATGAAAGTATTATACATTTTATATGTATGTATATGTGAATGTAAATAAGTTCATACATTCGTAAAGAATTACTACATACATTGGTAAATATATGTATGCATTTATTTGTGAATGTTCCTTATGGTAAATATATGTATGTACAGTCGTCAACAGAAGTTCTTTCCTATTAGGCTGGAAATAAATATTTATATAAAATGGAGATCATTTCATAAAAGCTCTATTTTGAATAAAAAGAAAATAAAAACATTGAGCGGGGCTTAATTGAACTGTGATTGGCTGAACCTGAAATGATCCCCATTTTATATAAATATTTATTTCCAGCTTAATAGGAACGAACTTCTGTTGACGACTGTACATACATGAAAGTTAGTGTTAAAAACATTTTATATGTATGTATATGTGAATGCAAGTAAGTTCATACATTCGTAAAGAAGTACTACATATATTTGTAAATATATGTATGTATTTATTTCTGAATGTCCTTATGGTAAATATATGTATGTACAGTCGTCAACAGAAGTTCGTTCCTATTAAGCTGGAAATAAATATTTATATAAAATGGAGATCATTTCAGGTTCAGCCAATCACAGTTCAATTAAGCCCCTCTCAATGTTTTTATTCTCTTTTTATTCAAAATAGAGCTTTTATGAAATGATCTCCATTTTATATAAATATTTATTTCCAGCTTAATAGGAACGAACTTCTGTTCACGACTGTACATACATGAAAGCTAGTGTTAAAAAAACATTTTATATGTATGTATATGTGAATTTACCATAAGGATTGTCACAAATACATAATACATTTACGAATATATGTAGTAATTCATACATTCGTAAAGAATTACTACATATATTCGTAAATGTATTATGTATTTGTGAAAATCCTTATGGTAAATGTATGTGCATATATGAAAGGTATGTATGTTTTTGAATCTATGTATGAATTTATTACCGAATGCTGGTATAGAAATGCATTTATAAAAGCAAAGTCGTATTAAAATGTATCTTGGAAATTAATAATTCGTATCAAGATTGTCCCTTTGGCGAGGAAGAGCAATCAGGAAAATGCATAGAAAACTTTAATAAAATTTCATCTCAAATTGAATGAAAAGCAAAAGAGAGATCGGCATCAGATCAACGTTTATTTTGTATCTAAAAAGTAATAAAAAATGATAAAAGAATGAAAGAATATTGAATTTAGGATTTATGTATTGATTTGGTAAAAATAGATGTTACAATTAATTAATGTATTTTGTATTAAATTCCGATTTAATATATAGAGTAGTTAAAAGAAGCTGTAAATTTCAACACTATCTGTAGTAATATTGTAATAAAAAAGTAGTGATCTGCTCTCTTGGTCATATAGTTGTATACTTTCAATTTTTCAGTAAAACGAATAATTATATTAATATATACTACAGTAAAAAAAAATTGTTACATAATAATAATGGTTCACGTAGATGTGACTCCTTGGACAAGAGAAAGTGCTACCTTGTACAGCTATGGTAGCTTTTCTTATTAGTGCTTATAGTCGTGCGAGGTGCAAATTTCCTGTAATCTTCGGGTTACAGAGGTCTATCGGGGTATGAGATGAGGAATTGAGGGCTACAATCATAGAATCAGTAGAGAAAAAGTGTAGGTTATGAAAAGGGAAAGAAACAGAGGGAGGTAATTCTTAGAACATTAAAGCAACCAATTTGGTATTCTTGTCTTATTTTTGTATGTATAAATGTTTCGGAGATACGTTCCATGTTCACTTTTTTTTACATACAGGTATACCTCGATTAGTCCGGTTTCACTGAAGTCCGGTTTATTAATTAATAATATAAAATTTAAAATTTGTAATTTTTTTTTAAATAATAGTACGTAAAAAACGTAAGCATACTTCCCGCTCAGAGCCTGTATTTTACGACAACTGCGCTAGACACACATTGTTTACTATTCAGAATTCAACTAGCCACACTACAATTTCAATTTTTTAAAATTATAATCGCCCTTTTTTCGTATGAGAAGAGGCCAAAGAAGAAACCTGTGCAAACTTCAATATTACAATTTTTTAGTAATAAAAAAATAAAATATTTTTTTGTTCAATTTTACATTAATAAAATTTTTTTTCAAATTTATTTGTTGTTTTATAATTCATTCGTATCATTTTATTATTCGTTTCAAGCATGGAAATAATCATTAATACAGTACATCGATAATTGAAAAAAATGCTGACAAAAAAAATTATTGAAACCAATTTTCATTTTTAAATCTCTAAAACAATATATATATATATATATATATATATATATATATATATATATATATATATATATATATATATATATATATATATATATATATATATATATATATATATATATATATATATATATTTTTTTTTTTTTTTTTTTTTTTTTTTTTTTTTTTTTTTTTTTTTTTTTTTTTTTTTTTTTTTTGTTCTTGTTACAGATCAAAATATTATTTAATAATGACAAACTTACGATTAACTTTTGAGGAAAGAAAATTTATCATAAAGTTCTACTGGAAGTATGAAAACGTTTAAGTTAAATGGATTAGTTAATCAATACAGCTGTACCTATTGGGCTCATCAAAATCCACATGTTACATTGGAACATAATTTGAACTTACCAGGAATTAAAGTTTGGTGTGGAATATCAGCCTTGAGCATACTAAGCCCATTCTTTTTTTAAGCAAAATGTCACTGGTGAGAGTTACCTCGATTTATTGGAGGGTTCCGTCAGCCCACGCATTGAAGAGATGCTTGGAGACGTACCTTTATTTCCAGCAACATGGAGCACCTCACCAATTCATCGTGAAGTAAGTGCCTATCTCGATGCAACACTTCCGGAAAGGTAGATTGGGCTAAGAGGTGCTGTGAATTCGTTGCACACTCACTAGACCTTACACCATTGTACTTTTTTTGTGGGGATACCTCAAGGATAAGGTTTACTCCGCAAAAGTCGGCGACAATCGTTGAGTTGAAAGATGAAATTCGAAGGTAATGTCTCGAAATTCCAAATGATTAGCGATGTTGTCGCATCCATTGGTCAATGTTATCAACTTTGTTTGGAAAATAGTGGAAATCAATTTGAACATTTGCGAACACATACGAATGCGTAATCGACTTACGGAAAAGACTAATCTACCCAATAAATCTTTTCCTTTAATTTATCCTTTTAGACCTGTAAATATATAAGAAAATACCTTGATCAAAGTTAAATATATGTGTAATAGCCATTTAAAGTGTAAGTACATTTTTTTTGGACACCCTGTATATATATATGTTACATAAAAAAAAAAAACATTTCAGTTAAAACCCGATTTTCATAGAAAAAACTAACATTTAACTGTCTCCATTAACCAATTCTAAATAACCTAATTTAACCTAACCTAAAAGTTTAGTTAAAACTAGTTTTTCAGAGGAAAATCATTTTTACGATAATATATATATATATATATATATATATATATATATATATATATATATATATATATATATATATATATATATATATATATATATATATATATATTAGAAAATATTACCCCCACGGTTTAAAACTTATTACCTCACATATCCACAAGAGAATCGCTGTAACGAGACAATATCTTCTTTCTTTATTGAATTAAATGTAAGAAATTTCCTCTCGGCTTTAAAAACAAAGTTTAACAACACGATTTTTCTTCAAAGAAAAGTGTAGCTTTGCATAAAAATCTTCGAATATTTGAAAACACCGAAATTCATAAAATTATTAAATTTCTTCTTGCTCTTTATATGATACGCTTTCAAAACTTTAAATGGAGATTATTTAAGTCAGATTACATGTTAAGAGCCTTAATAGTAATCTCCTTATGTATTCAACGTTGTAAAACGAAACTCACACCTATATATATATATATATATATATATATATATATATATATATATATATATATATATATATATATATATATATATATATATATATATATATATATATATATATATATATATATATATATATATATATATATATATATATATATATATATATATGATGTAGCAAAGCTAAAAAATTGTGCAACCGTGGTTGCGGTTATTTTGCGGTTGTATTTTTCTTTTGGAACTGCAGTTGCATATTTCTTTTAACAACCGATGTTGCGTTTCTTTTGCTGTTGTTAAAAAGTCTGTAACCGCGGTTGCTCCATTATATATATATATATATATATATATATATATATATATATATATATATATATATATATATATATATATATATATATATATATATATATATATATATATATATATATATATATACTGTAGCCTTTTGACAGAAGTTCGAAAATTTTTAAAGCCTTGAGGGGTTTCCTCTAAATTTCGTATCGGTAACTATGAGAAGGTAAATCACACGAGACTCATACAACTTAATATGAGTCATGCAAAGTTGACCCTCTCTCTCTCTCTCTCTCTCTCTCTCTCTCTCTATATATATATATATATATATATATATATATATATATATATATATATATATATATATATATATATATATATATATATATATATATATATATATATATATATATGGGAGGAAAGTAGCGCTCCCGAGGCGATGAGATCTACCTCCCATTGGGTATATGAGATGTTA
>SEYY01020255.1:42500-55000 GCA_009176605.1 Armadillidium nasatum
GATAACAGATGAAGAAACTGGAACAATTAAGGTTATCTGTCCTTCGAAGAGAAAGAGAGCACGAATAGAAAGTTTAACGACTCGATTGGCGACAACTTTAAACAAATACAAAATCAGTGAAAGAGATGCAGTTCATTTATTGTTATCTTTTCTAGATGTCTCTTCTGAATACATTATTAATCGTACTTCCATTCGGAAAATTAGAGAAAAGTATCGCAATTCATAGTGAAAAGGTAAAGAAAGGCATTTCTACATGTTTACTAAATACAAGTGCTGTAACAGTTCACTGGGACATAAAATTTGTTTCTGATATTGGAATATTTTGTGATAGATTAGCAATCATTGCAATAGCTCCGGACATAGAGCAGTTATTAGCTGTACCGAATTTACCTGAAGGAACCGGAAAAGAATAGCTGAAAATGTTTATAAAACATTAGAGAATTGTGCATTAAGAGATAAGATTCAATCATTTGTATTCGACACGACTCCATCGAACACCGGTATACTAAAAGGAGCCTCTTCGCAATTAGAAGAAAAAATTGAGCTCAATATTTTATTTTTGGGTTGTCGGCATCATATGTCTGAGTTTATTTTGAGAGAAATTTTTTCTAAATGTAAAATAGCAATTTCAGGACTAGACATTCTTTTGTTTAAAAGATTTAAGAGCAAAGTGGCCTGAAATTAATATCAAACATTTCGTTCCTGGTATTATTAGGACTGAGGTAAAAGAGATGATTATAAAGAGTTTCTGGTGCTAATAATTGTATTTTTAGGTGAAATGGGGGAATAAAATATAGGAAGCCAGGCCCATACTATTTAGCACGATGGATTGCTAATGCGACTAAATTAGCAATATAAGACAGAGAAAAATTTCCCGCACGCCAGGATTCGAACCCATTAACAACAGCGCCGCCGTTAGTCTATGTACAGAAGGCAATACCACCGAGCTACGCCGCCTCCCCAAAAAAAGAAGGCATAGTAGAACGGTTTTCAAGCTCTTCTGCTTCGAATCTCAGTCTTATATTGCTAATTTAGTCGCAACAGTTGTTGTGCCCATGTTGGCGTTGCTTGACTTTGGTTGGTTTCCCCAGAAGAATGCCATAGTAGCCCCACTAGGGACTCCAAGCACCCTCCTATGGATATATATATATATATATATATATATATATATATATATATATATATATATATATATATATATATATATATATATATATATATATATATATATATATATATATGTGTGTGTGTGTGTGTGTGTGTGTGTGTGTGTGTGTGTGTGTGTGTGTGTGTGTGTGTGTGTGCTTGTATTCGCAATGGTTTAATCAAAAATATTACTATTATTGTGATTATTATTATTTTCAGATTAAAAAAAAGGTTTAGTGATATATTTGTATTAATATTTTATACATTATTATAAATTAGTTTTTTTAAACTGAATAAATGTTTTTCGATTTTCTATTATTATTATAAGTAGTAGTAGTAATAGTAGTATTTTTAGTATTAGTAGTTTAATTTATGGCCTATTACATAGGGAAGTACCATCATCGTATCTGAGAAAATATTTTAGTTTCCCTCACATCCCGAATGCGGAAATACGATGCCTGTTCCATCCGTAAGTGCTAATGTATCCATATCTTATGAAGTTCTCAGAGCAACTTTCTGTTTTCATGAGAAGTGTACAATGCAATTTTCTTAAATTTTGAAAAAGAAAAGCTAAAAAAAAATGAAATATAAAATTTTTTTTTTTTTTCTATATCACTTTCAAATTTTATCCTTTCTAATTCAAGAAATTCTCATGGTTTAAGATGTTAAAGTTTTCATATTACGGGCTCTGCCCCAGTCAACTAGATATTTAAGCGTGAAGAATCAATCAATCATTCAATCGATCAATCAATTACTCTACCGTTATTCCACGAATATTAAAGTTAAGTAAATTAAGACTGAAAAGAATATTTTAGGGACCGTTATTGAATTTTTGAACACGTGATCCACCCAAAATGAAAGAAAATATTAGAGAGATGAAGTTATAGGAATTATTATAGTTAATAATTCATAATAATAGAGTTTATATAGAAAATACCTTAATAAACTTTATTGCAGAATTGGGAAATTACGATAATGGGAATATAGGTAACATTTCATAGTTTCAAAAATGATAAAAAAAAAGTTCCAAATTAAAAGCTCTCAAAACAGATGTTACGTAAGTGTAAAGAATACTATTCAAATTCTAACTTCAAATTCTGACTTCAAATTCTAACTTCATATTCCAACTTAAAAATCTGACTTCAAATTCCAAATTCAAATTCAAATTCTAACTTCAAATTCCAACTTCAAATCCAACTTCTAATTCTAACTTCAAATTCAAACTTCAAATTCTAACTTCAAATTCCAACTTCAAATTCTAACTTCAAATTCCAATTTCAAATTCTAACTGCAAATTCCACTTCAAATCCTAACTCCAGATTACAATCATGAATAAAATTAATAGATTCAAAACACAGCGTTCATGAGACTTGTCAAAGAACATGATTTTGCGCAAAAAATAAATAATAATAATAAAAAAATAAAAAATAAATAAATAAATAAATTTAAAATAATAAATTAAAATTATTTTGAAAAAACCTTAGGAAAAATCCCAGCATGGTCGAGCTAAGCGCGCGCGCATATATATATATATATATATATATATATATATATATATATATATATATATATATATATATATATATATATATATATATATATATATATATATATATATATATATATATATATATTTGGCTGTCGTCGGGAGTGGAGGTGCTTAAACCAGATGGGAAAAGAAAAGATAAAGAATCAGATGGAAGTGAAGAGAAGAGTAGAGAAAAGAAAGAAGACAAAGACAGCAGGTTTCAAAATCTATTCTGAAAACTGAAAAGATCGTTTAGAGAACGCTGTAGAATTGTATTAATGAAAATAAAATTATTTTCCGAACTTAAAAATAATAACAGACTCCTTTTAAAATATAATTTTTAAAAAAAATATTTTCAAAAAGCAAAATTAAACAAATCGCAACTAAATTATTTTCAAAATTTTCTGGAGGAGCAACATAACTTTCAATTAACTTACTTTCGGCTTAAGTTGAAAATTCAGCATTAGTATTAAGAATAAATTTGAAAACGCGAGTTTGGATTGGGCGACAAGGTTGGATCATGAAGAATAGTTCTTCTCATGGTTCTAGGGTCTGGAATTCTTTTTAACGATTTTATATATATATATATATATATATATATATATATATATATATATATATATATATATATATATATATATATATATATATATATATATATATATATATATATATATATATATATATATATATATATATATATATATATCTTCCGGTGGGCAAAGGTAGGAGGCTTACTAATTTCCACCAGAGTTGGGAAACATCGGATCTTTGTCGTTAAAGGCCGACATATCCTGATACACGGCGTCTAAAAGTGTGCAAATCAAAGGAATTGGGAAAACAGATAAAGGAAGTGTGTTCCAAACTTTACCAGTTGAGCACATGTAAGATTGAACATATGGTTAAATATATATATATATATATATATATATATATATATATATATATATATATATATATATATATATATATATATATATATATATATATATATATATATATATATATATATCAGGAATAAATATTGCAAACAATGCGGAAAGAGGCATTACTTTAAGAGATCTTTAAACATTATTATTTATTAAATGACAATATATATATATATATATATATATATAATATATATATATATATATATAATATATATATATATATATATATATATATATATATATATATATATATATATATATATATATATAATATATATGCTAAATATAGAATAGAAAAAGGTTCATTTAAAAATAACTTTTACCAAAGTTTAATTATTCCTTACTCTTTCCAAAACAAGATAAATAATGCGCACCTCATAACGCTTTTATAAATAGAATGTAAAAATTATGTATTAAATAATATATAATAATATATATATTTCTATATATTTTAAAAACGGGAATGGAAATTGAATTTTGTTGGCGTAATTCTTCCCTACTTCAGATAAATTCTGCAACGCATTTCTGAACAAGAGAAAAACAAAACAGATTTCATTTATTATTTATTAAAAAAAAGGCAAGATATATATATATATATATAATATATATATATATATATATATATATATATATATATATATATATATATATATATATATATATATATATATATATATATATATATATATATATATATATATATAGAGCAAAAAATGAATGCAACATTTATTTACATCTTAAGAAAATTATATAAATAAGTTAAAGTCGACGTTTCGATCACTACTGTGATCATCATCAGGACACTGAAAATTGAAAGAATGAACACATATGTAACAAAAACACATACAAAAATAACAATAATGACAACAATAAAAATAACACTAATAGTAATAACAATAATAATTATAATACCAATAATAATAATAATAATAATAGTAATAATAATAATAATAATAATAATAATAATAATAATAATAATAATAATAATAATAATAATAATAATAATAATAATAATAATAAACATAATAGTACTATAATTAAAAGATTGTAGCACAATGAAAAGCAAGATATAATAGATGAAAATTTGTAAAATTTAAGACTTAAAAGACAATACAACAATAACTAAACACAAATGAATAATAACAAACTGACGAGTCAAACACGGTTCAATTGAAGAAGAATCGTGAAAGAGAAAAAGGTTAAAGAAATAATATAGTAAACTGAACGTTAGGTTGGTTGTTAAAAATTTTTTATAAACAAGAGGATCATACAAACACGACAAGTAACCAACATACATACATACATAACACAAACATACGCACATACATATAAACATTTATACAACATACATACATACAAATGAGCATATATATATCTAGAAATAGAGAGGAGAGGAGGCAATGACAGGAGCCTCAGTTACAAGATGAACAACTAGCGGAAAGAGGGAAATATAAATGCTAATATAGGGAAAGAGAGACTAAGAGTGTGAGATATATAGGGGACAGGATAATTGATTATTATTGAGACCGGGCTTGAGTTTAGAAATATATAGTGATTCCAGAATATGGAGGGAGGAAACATCTTGATGACCATCCAGAACAGAGAAGTGTTGAGGCAAAGGGAAAAAGTGACAGGAAGTTTGAGAGTGTGAGCGAATGTTAGAAAAAGAAGGGTTAGAAAGAGGAAGGGAAGTACGAGGGGAGAGACCTTGGTGTTCAGAAATACGTGTCCTAAGAAGACGAACAGTGGAACCAATGTAGCCCTTCTGGCAGGAGGGACAGGAAAATTTATAAACCACTGATGACTTCAGAGGAAACGGAAGTGAAGATTTGTAAGGGAATAGAGTAGAAATTTTGAAAGAGGAACGAAAAGAAAAGCGTATGTCAAGGTGAGGAAAGAAATGAGATAAAGTCCTAGAGAGTTTGGAAGTCATTGAAATTGTGGAATGGTTAAGATAAGGGACAGAGAAATATATAGTTTTCTTATGGACAGTAGAGACAGGAAAGGGAGGGTGATAAATTTTGGATAAGAACTTAAAAATGTATTGAGAAACTATGTTAGGAGGGTAGTTATGGGAGGTGAATAAATTATTTAAGAATTCAAATTCAGAGTGAAGAGAAAGATAGGAAGAAGAAATACTGTAGGCTCGATGTAAATAGGTTAATATGGTATTGGTTTTGTACTTAAGGGATGTAGAGCTGTAAAAATTGGTAACCATGGGAGTGGAAGATGACTTACGAAAAACAGAAGTGAGAAAGG
This sequence comes from Armadillidium nasatum, assembly GCA_009176605.1. Lineage (NCBI taxonomy): Eukaryota > Metazoa > Arthropoda > Malacostraca > Isopoda > Armadillidiidae > Armadillidium > Armadillidium nasatum. The sequence goes on from SEYY01020255.1 coordinate 48,366, forward strand.
AAGAGGAAGTTCGAGTGATAGAGACATCAAGAAAAGAAAGGGTATTATTTTTTTCATGTTCTATGGAAAACTTAATATTGGGATGACAAGAATTGATGTAGTCTAAAAAGAGATGAGACTGATCTATGGAAGGAAAAAGACAGAAGATATCATCTACATAACGTAGATAAAAAGAGGGACGAGGAGATATAGAATCAGCGGAAAGGTAGGAAAGCTCTAGATGGTGAATAAAGAAATCAGCAAGAATAGGGCCTAGGGGGGAACCCATAGCTACCCCATCTATCTGTTTATAAACGGATTGATTAAAGATGAAATAGGTGTCAGACGTGGCAAGTGAAAGGAGGTGAGAAAAAGTAGTTTGATCAAGGTTATTGAAATGAGTGGAAGACCGAAAGATATGTTTGATTAAAAGATCTATGGTAAGAGATAGAGGAATATTAGTAAAAAGGGACTGGATGTCAAAAGAGCACATGATTTGGTTACGTGGAGAGGTGGAATGCAAACGAGAAACAAAATCATGAGAATTGGGAGTGGAGAACGAAGAAGAAAATGAAGATTTGATGATTTGGGACAAAAATTTGGCTAAACGGTAATTATGCATATTATAAGCGGCTAAAATAGGTCTTATTGGGCAATTGGGTTTATGTACTTTGGGGGAACCATAAAGAGTACCTAGAGTTGTGCCGGAGGGAAAAGTGGCATTGTAAAGATTTTCATCAATTTTGTGATTTGATTTAAGATTACGGAGAGATCGGGCAAGCTTGTCTTCTAATTGGGAAATAAGCTTGTGGGGTGGGGTGTCAATTAGAGTGAATTTTGAGGAATCATGCAGCAGATGAAGAATCTTGTCATCGTAGTCCGACTTGTTAAGAATGACCACTCCTCTGCCCTTATCTGGAGGGCAAATTATGATGCTTTTATTTTTGCTTAAGTTACGGAGAATATTGAGATCATTAAAGGAAATCAAGGGGTGGAAAGCCGGAATACATGATGATTTAAAATTTGAGGTAGCTGATGATCCAAGAATATCACAAATGTGCTTAAAGTTGGTACCAAAGATCTGTTCATTTTTTAAGAAAGAGGCAATCCGTTCAAATGATAGGAAAAATTTATAAAAATTATAGCCTTTACTAGGTAGGACAAAATTTAAGCCAAGGGACAACAAGAGTTTTTCTTTCTTGGTAAGAATGTATTATTATTATTATTATTATTATTATTATTATTATTATTATTATTATTATTATTATTATTATTATTATTATTGGTATTATTATTATTATATTATTACTTATTATTATTTCATTATTGTTATTTTTTTATGTGTTTTTGTTACATATGTGTTCATTCTTTCAATTTTCAGTGTCCTGATGATGATCACAGTAGTGATCGAAACGTCGACTTTAACTTATTTATATAATTTTCTTAAGATGTAAATAAATGTTGCATTCATTTTTTGCTCTATTATTCATAATAAAAATTAGGCTTAAGAGAAGCGCCTCAATTTACAATACTATTCGTAATAAATATGGATCAACAACCTTAAGAAGTATTCGACGCTGGGAATCGACTTATAGAAAATTGATTAAAGCTCAACAGGATTTACAATTTTTGACTACTTGCCAATTCAACAATGCTGCGCCTAGGTTTCTACATTTTAAACTTTTCCGGTCTTCCTTGTATACCTCGGATCTTTATAAGGATACCTTGGCTAAACTTTTACTGCAAGAAATCAAGTACAAATCTCGACTAGTCACTAATTTTACTTCCTTAACTAGATCTTACTTAATCCAAGTTGAAAATCGCCTGTCATTTTTAGACTTCATATGTGTTAAGTTAACTATCAGACGAACTATTGATTGTTTACGTACCAATATCCAAACCAATCATCATTCCAAACTCATTAATTTAAATATTTCTCCGCCAGCTTTCTCTAATCCTGATTTGATTATTAAAAATCTGTCTTCCTACATTCTTACCAAGAAAGAAAAACTCTTGTTGTCCCTTGGCTTAAATTTTGTCCTACCTAGTAAAGGCTATAATTTTTATAAATTTTTCCTATCATTTGAACGGATTGCCTCTTTCTTAAAAAATGAACAGATCTTTGGTACCAACTTTAAGCACATTTGTGATATTCTTGGATCATCAGCTACCTCAAATTTTAAATCATCATGTATTCCGGCTTTCCACCCCTTGATTTCCTTTAATGATCTCAATATTCTCCGTAACTTAAGCAAAAATAAAAGCATCATAATTTGCCCTCCAGATAAGGGCAGAGGAGTGGTCATTCTTAACAAGTCGGACTACGATGACAAGATTCTTCATCTGCTGCATGATTCCTCAAAATTCACTCTAATTGACACCCCACCCCACAAGCTTATTTCCCAATTAGAAGACAAGCTTGCCCGATCTCTCCGTAATCTTAAATCAAATCACAAAATTGATGAAAATCTTTACAATGCCACTTTTCCCTCCGGCACAACTCTAGGTACTCTTTATGGTTCCCCCAAAGTACATAAACCCAATTGCCCAATAAGACCTATTTTAGCCGCTTATAATATGCATAATTACCGTTTAGCCAAATTTTTGTCCCAAATCATCAAATCTTCATTTTCTTCTTCGTTCTCCACTCCCAATTCTCATGATTTTGTTTCTCGTTTGCATTCCACCTCTCCACGTAACCAAATCATGTGCTCTTTTGACATCCAGTCCCTTTTTACTAATATTCCTCTATCTCTTACCATAGATCTTTTAATCAAACATATCTTTCGGTCTTCCACTCATTTCAATAACCTTGATCAAACTACTTTTTCTCACCTCCTTTCACTTGCCACGTCTGACACCTATTTCATCTTTAATCAATCCGTTTATAAACAGATAGATGGGGTAGCTATGGGTTCCCCCCTAGGCCCTATTCTTGCTGATTTCTTTATTCACCATCTAGAGCTTTCCTACCTTTCCGCTGATTCTATATCTCCTCGTCCCTCTTTTTATCTAACGTTATGTAGATGATATCTTCTGTCTTTTTCCTTCCATAGATCAGTCTCATCTCTTTTTAGACTACATCAATTCTTGTCATCCCAATATTAAGTTTTCCATAGAACATGAAAAAAATAATACCCTTTCTTTTCTTGATGTCTCTATCACTCGAACTTCCTCTTCCTTTCTCACTTCTGTTTTTCGTAAGTCATCTTCCACTCCCATGGTTACCAATTTTTACAGCTCTACATCCCTTAAGTACAAAACCAATACCATATTAACCTATTTACATCGAGCCTACAGTATTTCTTCTTCCTATCTTTCTCTTCACTCTGAATTTGAATTCTTAAATAATTTATTCACCTCCCATAACTACCCTCCTAACATAGTTTCTCAATACATTTTTAAGTTCTTATCCAAAATTTATCACCCTCCCTTTCCTGTCTCTACTGTCCATAAGAAAACTATATATTTCTCTGTCCCTTATCTTAACCATTCCACAATTTCAATGACTTCCAAACTCTCTAGGACTTTATCTCATTTCTTTCCTCACCTTGACATACGCTTTTCTTTTCGTTCCTCTTTCAAAATTTCTACTCTATTCCCTTACAAATCTTCACTTCCGTTTCCTCTGAAGTCATCAGTGGTTTATAAATTTTCCTGTCCCTCCTGCCAGAAGGGCTACATTGGTTCCACTGTTCGTCTTCTTAGGACACGTATTTCTGAACACCAAGGTCTCTCCCCTCGTACTTCCCTTCCTCTTTCTAACCCTTCTTTTTCTAACATTCGCTCACACTCTCAAACTTCCTGTCACTTTTTCCCTTTGCCTCAACACTTCTCTGTTCTGGATGGTCATCAAGATGTTTCCTCCCTCCATATTCTGGAATCACTATATATTTCTAAACTCAAGCCCGGTCTCAATAATAATCAATTATCCTGTCCCCTATATATCTCACACTCTTAGTCCTCTTTCCCTATATTAGCATTTATATTTCCCTCTTTCCGCTAGTTGTTCATCTTGTAACTGAGGCTCCTGTCATTGCCTCCTCTCCTCTCTATTTCTAGATATATATATATGCATTTGTATGTATGTATGTTGTATAAATGTTTATATGTATGTGCGTATGTTTTTGTTATGTATGTATGTATGTTGGTTACTTGTCGTGTTTGTATGATCCTCTTGTTTATAAAAAATTTTTAACAACCAACCTAACGTTCAGTTTACTATATTATTTCTTTAACCTTTTTCTCTTTCACGATTCTTCTTCAATTGAACCGTGTTTGACTCGTCAGTTTGTTATTATTCATTTGTGTTTAGTTATTGTTGTATTGTCTTTTAAGTCTTAAATTTTACAAATTTTCATCTATTATATATATATATGTATTATGTATATATATATATATATATATATATATATATATATATATATATATATATATATATATATATATATATATATATATATATCTTGCTTTTCATTGTGCTACAATCTTTTAATTATAGTACTATTATGTTTATTATTATTATTGTTATTATTATTATTATTATTATTATTATTATTATTATTATTATTATTATTATTATTATTATTATTATTATCATTACTATTATTATTATTATTATTATTGGTATTATAATTATTATTGTTATTACTATTAGTGTTATTTTTATTGTTGTCATTATTGTTATTTTTGTATGTGTTTTTGTTACATATGTGTTCATTCTTTCAATTTTCAGTGTCCTGATGATGATCACAGTAGTGATCGAAACGTCGACTTTAACTTATTTATATAATTTTCTTAAGATGTAAATAAATGTTGCATTCATTTTTTGCTCTATTATTCATAATAAAAATTAGGCTTAAGAGAAGCGCCTCAATTACAATATATATATATATATATATATATATATATATATATATATATATATATATATATATATATATATATATATATATATATATATATATATATATATATATATATATATATATTTATTATACACAAAATTTATATAAACTCTCCCGGGATATAGAAGCAATCAGCAGATTGCTATGCTTCCCCAGTTGCGGTTACAAGTTCCTTTCTATGGATTATATAATAAGTACTGAGAAGCTACAGTGATAGTGAAAAAGAGAGCTTGAAAATTTTGTACATGTTATCCAGGGAAGGCAAAGAAATGCAGTGGTTGAGCCTTCTTTACATTACTAACGACAAAGCTGTTGCCACTATAGGTTCGCTCCATGGTTTGAATGACATTTTTCTCCATATATATATATATATATATATATATATATATATATATATATATATATATATATATATATATATATATATATATATATATATATATATATATATATATATATATATATATATATATATATATATACTATCAAAAGCAAGGGAATTTTGATTCCATTTAATGGAGTTTGAATTGGAGCCTTGCAGTCAGTGATAATTGTTTGAGTCTCGCTTCGCGTAATTCGAACTTTGTTTATATCGTTTTGTTTTATGAGGGAAAACCAGACTGTAGATACATAACCATATTTCGGTTTTAAATATTATTTGAAATCCCTCTTCAAACTTTTTCTTTAATTAAATGAAGTTGTTCTCTATGATATGTTTTTAGAATTCTTAATTAAGTATTTATTAGCTGTTATATTTTTTATAGTGGGTTGAAATAGTGAGAATTGTGTGATTTGATTCCTTTTAAATGTGTCCATGTCTTTTTTTCCTTTAATCATTAATTTGGTGATAAATGACTATCGCTACAATTGATTTCAATCCTTTAAAGTTTAAGAGATCTTATTACGTTTTTCTTTAACTGTAATTTACATAAATTAATTGAAGTTTCTTTTCCTTAGTTAGACATGAAAATATATTAGATATGCTTTGCCTCTTTTTTCCTACTCTATTCATATTAAAGTGGTAGATAGTTCTTTGTTTTATTGTCTAGCTTTTAATTAAGGTGAGAATGCCATATCTTTATCGTTTCCTCAGGCTAAAGAATTTTATTATTCCGTGTTGGTTGTTTTTAGCGAAGTTTCTGATTTGACAGTTGGTTCACTGCTTATCAAATAGAAGTCAAATTTGATTTTCTTGTTTCCTCAGAAGGGTTTTTTATAATGATTTAAGAGAGCTTCAATTTTTTAGAGATATTTCTTTTTTTAACACCTTAAAGTAATTCTGAGATACACAGTTTTAATTTATTGTACGTTATTTTTCTATTGTAGAGTAAGATTTTAGCATTCAACAAAGCCTATTTTATTCGTACACCGGCAAGAGCCTAAAAAATTCGGAAGACTTAAAATCTGTAACATGAAAGCTGATAATCTTTTCAAATACATACACACAGGACAAAATTTTTATTTTTGATAATCTGTTAGTATTTTCACCCACCCTTGAAAAGGTCTCTGCCCTTGAAATGTAGTGATAATTGTAGAAAAATAAAACCTTAACCACTCTTCATAATATGGCATTTATATTTGTAGAAAAAAGCTTAACAAAAATTCATAATACGCAAACGTCATCTGGGAATACCTTCTAAGTCAGTATGCCACAAACGAATAAACCCTTGTCACTAGAGTGAAAATATTATGTTCTAGTCCCATCTACTTCTTTTTCACAGCTCGGATGACATCTTCCCCCTTCATGAT